>VDFB02196433.1:0-15784 GCA_007258455.2 Sequoia sempervirens | reverse complement strand
TCAAAGTAGTCAACATTTTTTTAATCCTGCTGCCTAGGTGAAATGCGCCCAAAAGAGGGCATGTGAGGACAAAAGCATGGGAGATGAAAGGTCACTTGTTGGTGGCGTTTGAATGTTTTCATCCTCCTCTACATGAGAAATGCGCCCAAGCGCATGAAGTGTGAACATGAAATTACTAAAGGCGTTGGAGGGATAAAATAAATGTTGCTAGTGATGGATCAATATTACTAGGCGTGGCAATATCCCTCTTGAAGAGTTAGGTGCGCTCAAGGTAGCATGTGTTGTAAGGTGTTAGAAATATCTCCAAGGCGTGTGGGGTGGTGATGTAAGTGTTGGGCGTGGTTTTTAATTCCTCCTCAAAGTGTTATATGCGCCATGTTAAAATGAATATGAGGTGAGGCGTGGTAAATAAGATAAAGTTGTTAGGGTGATGAATAAAACATGCTAGGCGTGGAAATAGAAATCCTTTTGCAAGTATAAAGTGCGCCTAAGGTATTGATGATGGTTGCTAAGGCGTTGGATATTTTATGAAGAATAAAATACAAAGTGATGAATAAAATAAAAGTATGTTGGGCGTGATGTGTTTTGAAAGAAAATTCTCTGAGACGGATGAAGTTGGATAAAATTTTCTCCCAGGCAAAGTGAACAAAGTGAGCAAAGTTGAATAAAATTTTCTAGAAGAAATTTTTTTTTCAAAAGAAATGCTAAGTGATTCAAAAATTAAGGCAATAAAACACTTCTTTAGGAGTTCCCAAGTCCGGGTGAAGTAATGAATTTCTTCCCTGCTTGAACGGAATTGCCGTGAGGTGAAGTCAGAGAATGCCACGACAAAGCTGGAATTTTTTCCTCAAGCTCGTATAATGAAATCTTCACAGATAAGAACGGATTTAAATTTCACAGGGAAATAATTTTCTAAGGTTCAAAATTCAAGAAAATCAAATGAACCTGTTCGTCGTGCACCCATGAATTCGACGCGTTCTGATGGAAATTTTCTTCTGGGTATTGATGATTCCCGTTGAGGAATGGATTTTAAGGTCTTCCACAGCTTGCCGAGGATTTTGAGGTAAATATTTTCAGGTGAGCACTAGGTTGATGAGTTTTCCTAAGGGAAACTTGAAAATTTTCTAAGGCAAAATGAAGAAAATGTATTTCCAAGGTGAAATTCTCCAGACGATGGATTTGAAGGGAACTGCCTAGGTGAATTTGCTTAAATTCTTCGTGAAGATAGTTTTCTTGAGCCAGAGATGAATAAAATCAAGGTTGTCAGAGCTCCAGTTAGTGAAATGAACTTCTCAAAGATGATTGAAGAGGATGGATTAAAGAATTTGGCTAAGGCATTTGAGCGTGGGCTGATGAGCGGCAAATTTAGGCATAATATCGAGGTAAGCAAGTTAAGATTATGTTATGAAGTGTTCTAATACCCTTCTCCTTGCTTGTTTTGCAGGAGGAACGTCAAGACCAAGTGATGATGACTTAAGATGATGAAGAAAGTGATCCAAGATGATATTTCGACTTCGAAGGGAGGAAAGTTGCAAGAAAATGGCTAAGTGTTGAAGAAACATTTTCAAGGCTCAAGATGAAAAGAAGAATGAAGACCCTCAAGTGGAAGAAATCAAAGAACAACGCCAAGAAAGAAGATCGAGAACAGTGTGAACGCGTCTACAAGTGGAATCTTCTAGAAGGATGATGGTGGACATTATGGCGCATTTATTACCCCACTCTCTTCTGTGGCGGTTTTTAGGGCAGTATTATTTAGGGCTGAGGTGGCACGATTCTGGCCACTCTATTGATTGTAACCCTAGCCGTCCTTTGGGACTTGGCTAGCTATATAAAGGGGGAGTCCCCCTCATTTGTAATGGATTAGAAAGTAGACAGTAGAGAGGATCAGAGTAGAATTAGAGTAGAGGGACAACTTAGAAGTAGCTTAGAAGTAGATTGATAGTGTAGTTGGAGGAGAAGGAAAGTTTTCCTTTGAAAAATTTTGTAAGAGATTGTCGTGTAAAACTTTCATAATAAAAGATCTTTCATTGATGGTGAAATTCATCTTTGTTATGGATAGCTAGCAAGGTTTCTTCATCCCTTCTACTTCAAGTAGCGTAGAGTAGCATAAATTTCATTTTCATGCAAGTAGATGTTAATCGTGGAATGTGGTGTTTAATCTAAGCAACTTCGTCTATCCATACCACTAGTGTATTTGCTGATGGTGAATGCGCCTTGTGTGGTCAACTGGAATATCATGTACCTAACTTCAATCACAGTTTGAATGATGGTATGCGTCGTTGTGATGGTATCTTTATGTCAAGAGGTGGTTTGAACATCTTTAGTCATCTCCCGCCAGAAGATTGCCGACTCGGTGGAAACGTCGATCACGAGAGCAGCGAAGTCCGGTTAGAGTTTGCTGAAGTTGAGCTCCATATCCATGTGAATAGATTAGACTCTCTTAACCTACCCCATTTCAATTCGGTGCCGGTTAGAATAGGCAGCTTCATAGACAAATCTTTCGAGCATTTGAATTCCTTTCCTCATTTGCCGAACAATTACGTAAGTCCCTTGAAATACCGGCAAAATCACATCGGAGCCAAAGTAGGCCTATTAAGCATTAAAAGGAACCTTGGAGTTGAGCATGAACTTTCTTGCAATCTTATCTTGAGGAATACTTTGATCAAGAGAATAGAGGGGAGCGTTCAACAACTGTCTCTAGCGTTACAGTGGAGTCACGAAAAACATCAATACAGGTGTGATTGTCATGATTTGCATCTCAACATAAACAGACTTGGCTTTCTGTACAGTTGGGATAATATATCTGCCGATTGTCAATGGGAACTTGAATCCACGCTTGTGGTTACTTCTTCGTTCTTTATGCACTGAAATCAGTTGTCTGCACATCTCCATGAGAACCCACTTATCCGAGGGATAACGTGGCAGCATGTAAGGGCAGCCAGTGTAGTACCCTACTCTCAAATAAGTAAATGTTGGAAATTCGAGAAATAAGCATCCAACTTTACTTACCGCCTTATAGGCCTCATCAGATACCCTTCTCCTCTCAAGAGCTGGATCAAAATTAAAAAGCAAAGGTGCAAAGAAAGCATCAGTAACCCGCCTGAAATGATGGAAGCTTTCTTTCAATTCCAGTTGATAGAAGAATTTATACATAGGTAATAACATCCAATTCCCTTTTGTGGATAGACTTGGAAATTGTCTCATTACAACTGCTGCGTACACCAGGTAAGAAGTCATATAGAATTTCAATGTGGAAGCCGCATTGATCAACTGCTCATGTATTTCATCACTAATCTGTTTGCCCTAGTCAATGTACACCTTTTGTCTTCTAATAATCCTGATGTATTCATACATCCAATCATGAAAAGTGGGTGATTCAGGCAAGCCTTTTAATCTGCTTAAGAATGTGATCATATCTTTGATGTCATCCTTGAAATCACTTCGCAAGAGTCCCTTTGGCCATCTGGAAACAGATTGTCTATGCTTCTTCAACCATTGGGTATTTATTAGGTTTTTAGCCTTGTTGGGATCAACGTCAAAGACTTCTTGTGCTTTTTGTATAGAGATATCAATGTATATCTCCATTTGAGGAACCTTAAACACAATGTCAAAGAAATCAGGGTCGAGTCTTAAAATCTCGTGCCTAGAAGAATCAATAAACACTTCTGCCTTCCCTAATGTAGTGAGATGCCACTTGAAGGACAAATTTCGTATTGTGTGCAGCTCTAGGGAACATAGCTAGCAAATGCAGGTTACTGTGTACAATTGCTCTCATCGGGTCAGGAAGAGGCTTCATCTCAGTTTGCTTTGCAAAATCAACCAAGTCTTGATGGCCAGCCTCTGTGTCTTTTATTTCTTCCACCTTGGAGACCACTACAGTCGGCGGATAGACACCTTGATATTTATATTTCATTTTGCCTTTCGCTTTTGAAGAAGACGGAGGTTTACTGGCAGTCATCAAGAGCAACTGAATCTTTGATCAATCAACTTTGAAGGTCTTTGAAAAGAGATCGCAAAGTGTGGAGTCAAAACAAACATTAGTTGTTAAATAGCATGGGAATGCGTGAAACGAGCGACGATGGAGTGGATGACAGGGCACGCAAAACAATGCACAAAATGGAAGGAACGAGGTTCAGAACGAAGCTTGCAAGTTTGAAGTACTTCTAGGAAAAAATTGTGAAAAGTTTAAGGGCACACTTTTTCAGTGCCCTTACATTTTGAAGGATTCTGGCTTTGATGTAGGGGCGCTGAAAAACAGCGCTCCTGCATTTGGAGTGTTAGAATAAATTTCAAAATGCCAGGGCGAACTTTTTCAGCGCCTCTGCACTTGAAATATGATTATGGAAACAAATGCAATGATGTTTGAAAACGACGCCTTGGCATTTAGAAGCATGGGAACGCTCAAAGACAAAACTTGTTTTCATGTATTGAGTTGCTCTTGAAGTTTATTTCAACGCCATTATAAATGTGAATAAGAACTAAGCAATTTTACTCACAAAATGTGAGTTTCTTCAATGTTCGCACCAAATCATTGTTTGAAAGGGCGACGTGGGAGGACACTAAAACAAAAAAAAACGTTGGAGTTTGAAAGAATGGAAAGAAAAATGCGTAGGAGAAGAAAGTCACGCCAAAACAAGTCATAAAAGTTCCACTGTGTGAGGGTGTATCAGGAAAACACGCAAGAGTAAGAGATTGATGCCATACAAAAGTGCGATGGAGAGGAAGCAAGGAAAAAACGCGCAAGAGTAAGAGACGTGCTTGAGGAAAGACCAATATGCGTTTTGCATAGCAGTAGATTCAAAACAATCACAAAAAGGAAACGCATTGATAAATTTTCAGCAAGAAAGAATGCGTAAATGAGAAGACACAAAATAAAAACATACCTAAAATGGTGAACTCGAAAAACCCTAGCTTGATGCAAAATTAGAAGATCTTTGGAAAAACGTGTTTTGCAGCTTGAGAAGTTCAGTCGAAAATTACAAACAATGAAAATAAAACAATAGAATCACTTTTAAGTGAAAGAAAAACATAAAAACCTAACTCAAGTCGAGTAATAAATTTAGGCACAAAAAGTGGCACGATGAGCGAAAAATGTAAAACGCATGAAGAAACACGCTGAGGCAAGAAAAATGACTAAGTCAAGATAAAAAGTGCAAGAGCGCACTATTTCAGCGCTATTACATTTTAGTGACAAAAACACTTTCATGCAGGGGTGCTGAAAATCAGCGCCCCTGCACTTTTCATTCTTAGCCAATTTTGGCTTGTGAGCAAGAGCGCACTTTTTCAGTGCAACTACATCTTTCGCAATTTTAACTAAGTATGAACAGTGAGACTTCGCGAAGGAGCTCGTTTCGAAGGTCTTCGCGAGGCGAACATAGGGGGATGTTCAAATTAACTGTCTGAGTTTTTGGAACGCATTTCGAGGTGGCTTGAAAATCACCTTCTTTTGCGTGCTTGAACTTCATGAACCTAGGAAACGGACAAGTTTCGTAGGGGGTTATTCGTGGAACGAGTGCTGCTAGATTCCATGATAACAAGACATTCAACAGAAGGTGAGTTCATAAGCTAGCACGAAGAACGAAGAAGGTTGAAAAATGGTGAAAATTTTCTAACATTGGTTGACTTGGGCGCCCTAGGTAAGAATAGGCGCCCATCTTTTTAGGGCTTTAAATGATGAAATTAGGGTTTGCTCCTCCAATCAAAGTTGCTCAGTTTTCTTCCAGCTCCGCGACAAGTCCGACGGTGCAGTCATCAGATTATCTAGTCGCCTGGGATTCAGCACTGAACAGGAGAGATCCACACAGAAGTCAAAGTGAAGAACATGAAAATTATCAAAATTTTGACCAAGTTTGGGAACTTTGGGCACCCCTGGAGAGAATAAGCGCCCAAGTTTTCAAGGGCTCAAACAGATAAATTTGCAGATATGGCTCTAACATAATCTCTTCATAGTTAATTTGGCTTTCCAACAAGATATCCAGCACGTCAATCGGAGGTTGCAGTCGCGAGATACAAGAAGCTGAACAGAGGACCTGGCAAGAGCTAAAAACTGAGATTCAAAAGCAAACAAAAAAAGATGGAAAATAATCTAATTCTGGTGAGTTTGGGCGACCCAGCTTGCCAAGGGCGCCCAAGCTTTTGAGGGCCTAAAATTCACTATTTGGCGAAGCTTCTCCCAGAAGACCCCTCCTAATATCTCGTCAACTTCACAACGAGCATAACTGGTAGTCAATCCGACGCCCGAGTCACCAGATTCGACGAGATCATCTATAGGAGTTAATGAAGAAATTGAAGATCATAAAAATGGCCAACTCTGGACAAAATGGGCGCCCTTGGAGAAGAAAGGCTCCCATGAATTCGAAGGTGGAAATGAAGTTTTTAGTCAAAGACACCTCCAAAACATTCTTCTCAGAATCAGTCAGGCTACGCAATGAATCCTTTGGCTCGCTCGTCAGATTAGTCTGCAAGCCAAAAATCGAAAGCGAAGTGGGAGGTCAAAGTTGTGCAAAGTTGAAAATATCATAAAATTGAGTAACTCTGCTTGAAGTGGGCGCCCCTAGCCAAGAAGGGCGCCCAACTTCTCATGCCTTAGAAAAATTTGCAAAGTTTTCAAAAAGTTTCAAAATTGCAAAAAGATGAGGGCGTCTAAGTTCAATGAACAGAGATTTTAGGGTTTTTGAAGATGAAAGCAAATGAAAGCAAAACTAAAACAAAACCCTAAGTCTATTTAACACTTCTCTTCAATGTAATTTTCATTATTTTTGTAGGTAGCACTCAAAGGAGAAAGTTGGAGCAGCAAGTTTGAAGAATTTTTCAAGATTCAAGAGCTTAGTTTGCTGGTTTTTCATCAGAATTTTCAGACCAGCAACTTAAACCCTTGCTTTTTCATGCTTTTTCATCCAGAAGATCAAATTTTTCAAGGAGAAGGCCAAGGTTTTCAAATTTTCAGCCATCTAGGTCTTTTCACTTCGTTCTTTTGAAGAAATTTTCAAGAACTTCATTAAGTTGCAGCAGCTGTTTTTTATTTGCTTGTCAGTAAAATCCTCAGTGCATTCAGTTTCCAATCATCTGGGTCCTCTCAAATCAGTCTTCTAAAGAAAATCCATATCACAGCTTTTTTCAAGAAAGTTTCAAATTCTAGGGTTGGCTGTTTTTTCGATCAGCCATCAGTATTTTGCAAATCTAATCAACTAGGTTCATTTCTAAGAGTATTCTGAACAAAACCCAGGTGCCAGCTTTTTTCGTGAAAATTTGAAGAAATTAGGGTTTGCTGTTTTTTCAGTATAAATTCAAAATTTTCAAAAACGGATGATCTGGGTTGTCTTGCAACGAAATTTTGAAGAAAACCCATAGTTCAAAAAAAAATTCAAAAATTTTGTCCGTTGGAGCAAGAAAATTAGCATTCTAAAAATAGAAATTGCTCAAAACTTGTCTAAACCTAGGCGAGTTTACAGTCATTCTTCAAGTTTTTCGAAATGGAGTACACTCCCAATGTTTTCAAGACTAGATCAGCTCTTTATCATGATTACATCAAAACAGCTGAGACAGACTTGCATCATATTAAGCCAGTGTTTGATCTACACGCTTTGGAGAGCACAGGCAACACTACTATCAGGAACCTGGGACACTCTGGACTCCTCGCAGCAGCGTCAATTCCTATATCAGTTCAAAGTCTTGAGTTCGTAATCGCTTGCATCGAGCATTACAACCCGGCTACTAGGGAGATTCAATCAGTTGATGGTAGATTGATTTGCAATCTGAAGCCTGATATGATCGAGAAGTGTTTTTCCATTCTCCCATGGCCTGAAAGCGTCACAATCTCAAAGGGTGAATGTGAAAGGATATGGGAAATGCACAAAGACAAATACAGCAAAAAGATTGCACAAAGGTGGATGAAAGAAAAGCATGACTTTGCCAAAGAATGTTGGGCGAGGAGAGTTTAAGGATGAAATTGCTATCATTATCACCTTGCTCAACAGGGTCATTGGCTCGGAGGATGCTACCAAGTTTCAGCCTTGGATGTTTTACGCCATAGCCCATTGCATGAAGAAAACTGAGTTCTATGATTGGCCTACCTTGATCAGTGACAGCATACATCAGCGAATAACAGAATACTTCCAATTTCATGAGTTCCATATGGTGTCTTACCTAGTCTACCTGGTGGCCTATCAAGGTCAATTTAAAGGGTTGAACACTGAGGGATCACTGGGCATGCAACACATCTATAACTACTATCCTTAGTTGGAATTCACGAAGTCATTGCATCACTATAAGAGGGTGAACGAGGCTTTTCTGATGTACACAATGCGGGACCTGGACAATGAATTACACGTCTGTATCTCTTCAGTTGCCAGGGCAGCAATGGCGGAGTGGGAAGATTGGTTCATACAGTTTCCTACTTTCACCTATCTCAGAGTCTATGGCTATTCAGGTGCCACACTCATGTTACCAAGGTACCCGTCAGATGAGGTCGTCTTCATGGGATTCTTAAGGCAGGCCCCCGATGTCCACACAGTCTTGAGGAACAGAAAGAAACCCTCCCTCCATTTTCCATTAGGGTTGGGAATTTATACATGCAGGATTGTTGTAGATGCCAAGACAATGGGAGATGAGTTAGATAAACTCAATCTCAAGCCTTATAGCGAGAGGCGATCATTTGATCCTCATGGTGTCTATGTTAGCCGACTGGAGAAAAACTATGCTCATATATCTGCCCTTGAAGATTTTTGGGCTAATTGTACAGATGAGTTCGAAGTGCGGAGGCGTAGTTTCAGCAGACTCACTCTTCATCAGATGAAAGATTGCTTAAATGAAGATATAGAAGGGTTGTCAGATGATGATGAAGATGTGCTTCTCCTGATGTATACTCAGAAGCGAATTGAAGATCAGCCCCTTCCTCGGGTTAATTGGGCTAATAAAGAGTCCCTCTCAGTTGAAGACAGGACAAGACAAGTCCTTGAACATAGCAAGATTTTTCTAATCCTCAAAAGGAAAAACTCCATTCCAGTAGCAGAGCCGCCAAGGGTAATTCCCTCTTCTTCTAGAGCAGAGTCAAAAGGGAAGGGCATAAGTCAGTCTCAAGATGGTGCGAAGGGCAATAGGACAAATAAAAATGTAAGGAGGTTAGACTTCTCAGGCATAGTCATACAAGAGCCGTAAACAATCGAAGTAGAGGCTCCTCCAGAAGAGCCTATACCTCAGAAGGAGACAAAAGAAGCGCCCTTAGCACATGACTCCATACCACTAACAGGGTCTACGCAAATTCACATCGACCTTGATATAGAAGATGACGAAGAAATTGCAATAGTACCTCCTAAGGAAGTTAGTAAAGATGCTACCGTGTTTTGGCTTGAGAACTCCTTGGGAAGGGTGAGAAGGCGGCCTTCATATCAAGTGAATTTTGATGATCTTGATAACATTTATCAGGAACCTCCTAAGAAGAAAGCAAAGAAGCAAGTTCACTTTGATAGGAATCTTGATGGTGAGATGGTTATGGAGACTGCATTACCCCCAGAAGACAAGAACAGGGATGAGGTGAACATGAATGACTTCATGATGGTAAAGGCCAATCTTGGTAGGAATACTAGGCATGCAAACATGAGTCTATTTAGAGTTGTGTCCGAAAGTATTCAGGAAAGAGTGCTCAAGGATGGAGAGGACAAGGCAGCCCTCAAGGCTGAAATACAACAACTCAGGCTTTACATTTCTAACCTTGTCCATGGTTCTTCACAGGCTACTCAGCTGCTGCCCTAGGTTTTAGAGACACCAGCTGATCACCATCTGTTGAGACAGCTGGTCATTTATGGGAAGGAAACTCAGGAGTAGATTGAGAGTTTCATTGTCAGAGGAAATGAGATCTTGGCACAGATGTTTCAGTTGAGAGAAAACGCTCACGAGATTCATCAAGGTATCCAAGGGTTTGAACAAACAGTGGCTGAAGTAAAACCAAGGCATGAAATCATCATTGCTGATTTAGATACAATCTATGGTTCACCAGTTTCCAAAGAACACAAGAGGCAGATCCTTGCTTGGAGAGAGCATCATGTTTTCAAGGTTAAAACTTATGAGAAGATATCTGAGGAGTTTGTTGCCTACAGACAAAGGGTGATCGAATGTGGTGAGCCCTACTGGCTCTCAACTCAAACCCTCTGTATTTTTAAATCTTATTTGTGTTTGCTTAGTTTTTTAGAGAAAGTTTATAGATAGAAGAGAAGGGGCACATCATATTAAAGCTCATAAATTGAGAAACGAAGCTAATTTCTACAAAATGGAAATGCAAAAGGTGTTATTTTATTGAAACAATTAGACCACAAGTGATAAACATACCAGAATGCTTCCAGATTATTTATTTAAAGAAGTAAGCCAGCTCGCCAGCCAAGAATGGTGAAAACTGGCATATATGGTCGCCTGGCCTCTAGATTTGAGTTCTCCCTCTTCGAAACTGGATACAAGCTCTTGAAAAAGGTAGACGCCAAAGATGGAAGACAAATAGCATCTAAAAGGAAGGCATTTCAACTAGTTACTTCACACACCTCCCTAAATGGGCACATATCCCAATGCAAATAGTACGGCCAAGGTAGAAAGAGCTGAAGAAACACTGTTGGAGCTACAAATTTGTTGAAGAGGACACCACAAGTGAAGAACCCCCTTTCTTATTGCAAACAACTGAAAACTTGTACAAAGTACTCTGATTGAAACATGTAGAACCTCTGAATGAAGCTCTCAACTGCACTGATTCAACTGGTCTCTCACAGTCTCAAAAATGCTCAACATCGAGAGGAATCGTCTTCCAATGGAAATATTGCTCAAACCTTGATCACAGAGGAAGGCACAGGAAAAATATCCAAGGCAAAGTTGAAATAATCAAGAATAGGGTTTCTCATTGCCAAATTGCCTTATATCAAAAAGGCACGCATTTCCAAGATACGCCACTTTCATCATTTAAATCTTTTAAATTATATTTTAAGTCACTTTCAATAGTTTTGACTTAAATAAAGTGGGCGCCCTTTAATAATTTAAGTGATTTAAATTTTAAATCACCTTTATAGATTATTTAAGTGATATAAAAATATATAAAGTCAATTTGACTTTATAATAAAGCATTAAGTTAATTAATTAACTCAAATCACTTAAAAATCCATAACTCTCTCAAAACTCCAAATATTCCCGTGTCGTCAGAAGCTGTCAACTCTTGAACTGCTAACACCTACTGTGAACCAATCATTGGGCTCTGAAAACGAGAACGATCAACTCCTCCAGAAAACACCACTGACCCTCTAACCAATCCAGCTAGCCCACAAGGGTCCAAGAAAAGACTAGCACACTGTTCTCGAGAACTGACTAGAGCGAGGACATCACAGTCTGCCCTCCCCGAATTTGCTTGTCCACAAGCAAACTCAAAGCCAGATGCTGAAGAGCACTGTCACTCTCCCAAGTAGCATCCTCTGCTGGTAGATCTTTCCACTTTACCAAGTATTCCCTGATAACCCGCCTTCGAAGATGACGCTCTCTAGAATCCAAAATGGCCTCAGGTATCAAAATAATTTCCCCTCATCATCCAAGGGTGGTAAATCAATAGGAATCACCTGTTGTCCCAACGCCTTTTTGAGGTGCGACACATGGAACACATTGTGAACCTTACTGTCAAACAAAAGATCTAACTCATAAGCCACTTCACCGACACGTCTAACAACTCTGAAGGGTCCATAGTATCGTGGCTTAAGTTTCTCGGTGCCCTTCTTACGAAGAGTGGACTGCCTATAAGGCTGAAGCATCAAATACACCAAATCATCAATCTTGAAAGATCGCTCCACTCGCCTTTGATTAGCATATTGTTTTTGTTGATTTTGAGCTTTTTAAATGTTCTCCCTGAGTGCTCTCATGATGTCCTAATTCTCCTATAACAGATCACCAACACTAGGAACTCTACTATCACTCAGCAAAAAATCTAGAAAACTCGGAGCATCATATCCATATAATGCTCAGTATGGTGTAATCTGAATACTCATGTGATGAGTGGTATTGTAGCAATACTCACAAAGGTATAACCACTTCACCCATGCCTTCTGCTACCCTAAACTGTAATTCGTCAAGTATCCCTCCACCCATTTATTGACTATCTCAGTCTGCCCATCTGTCTTTGGGTGGTAGTTGGTGCTCGGAGTGAGCTCTGTCCTGCAAAGTTTGAATAACTCTTGCTAGAAGTTACTCATAAACCTGTTGTCCCTGTCACTGACTATACTTTGAGGTAACCCATGCAACTTGAATACCTCTCGGAAAAACAAGTCTACCACTTGAGTAGCTGTGTGTGCAGTAGTGATTGAGAAGAAATGAGCATACTTCGTCAACCAATCTACTACCTGTTGACGTGGTTTTTGAGACCGCACCAACACAGAATAAAGTCTCCTAATGGATGCTCTATCCTCTCTTGAACAAAGTATTCAGCATGCTAAGATTGCAAGTAAGATCATGCTTTCAACTCCAAGGTTCCTTAAGTGCGAATAGACTCAGTTGGCTCAATGTGATATTGCTGGTATGTCAAGGGGACTTACACAATTGTTCGACAACTGACAACAGACAGTAGACTAAGGGCTTTCGCATAATTCAAATGATTTGGCAGGCGAGCACAAGTTTCCTAATTCTAACCATAAATGAACTGAATTTAAAGGGTGTAGGGATAAGAGTGTTCTAGTCTACTCTAGGGTGTGGGACATGGTGATCAATTCTCACAAGCTTCAACCAAGCTCCATTTTGCCTCACTTCGGACAGCTTCCGCGGAATTGGTGCAATCTTTAGAGGAGTGACTTAAGATGTTCAGATCATGATTTAGCATGAAGACACCATCACAACGACGCATGCCAACACATAAACCATAATCGAAGTTAAGCTTCACAAAGTTCCAGTTGACCACGCAAGGCGAACCCACCGTCAGCGAGCCCGCTAGTGGTATAGACAAACGAAGTCTTGTTCAAATCGAGCACCACATTCCACAATTGCTAAGTACGTGCATGAAACGAAATCTACTTTACTTTAAGCTACTTCAAGATGCTACGTGAATTGGAAGGACGAAGAAGCCTCAACAACTATTCACAACAAAGAAGAATTCACCATCAATGAAAATTCTTTTATTATGAAAGCATACATGACAACTTCTTACAAAGTATCCAAAGGGAAGACTTTCCTTCCTTTTCAATCTAAACTACTATGCTAAGATATTACAACTAAAGTACCTCTGCTCTACTCTCTAGTCTGACGTCTAAACTCTACTTCTAATGAATTACAAATGAGGGGGACTCCCCCTTTTATAGTTTGCCAAGTCCAACGGACGGCTTAGATTACAATCGGCTGGATGGCTAGGATCGTGCCACCTCAGCCCTAAACAAGATTTGCCCTAAAAACCGCCACAAAGGAGAGGGGTAATAAATGAGCCATAATGTCCATTATTCCTTCTAGAAGATTCCATTTGTAGACGCGTTCACACTATTCTTGATCTTCTCTCTTGGCGTTGTTCTTTGACTTCTTCCACTTGAGGGTTTTCACCTTTGTCACTTAAGTTATACTGAGTCTCAACACTTAGCCATTTTCTTGCAACTTTCTCCCTTCGAGATTGAAACTCATCTTCATCGTGCTTCCACTTCAAGTCATCGTGCTCTGGCCTCCACGACCTCTTGCAAATGTCATGTCCCCTTCGGTAATCTTTCGAGTCTGAGGATTGGCCTATCACCCGACCCTCGTAGGCTGATAGACTGGATAGAGGGTCACTTCGGAGCTTGGCTCAGCTTCAGTTAGCGGAGTTTGATCAATAGTCTTTCGTTTTGGCTCAATCGGAGACTTTTTGCAGAATTGCTATTTTGCAGTTCAGCGTAGGACCCTGCTATTTTAAGCCCATTATGACTTTGGCGGCGTTGAGAATCGCCGGTGTTAGTGGAAACGAGATGGGACGGTCGTCGCGGATGAGTAGCGAGAATATTAATATTTGGTACGTTAATTAAATGGTAATTGTTAATGATTATAATATAGAAAGTTATAATATTAGAATTATGGCAAGTGATTCTTCTTGAGGGATGGCATCTCATCGAGAAGGGCCAAATTGACATTTAAATTATATTAAAATATTCGGTGAGACTATGGAGAAATTAAAAGAATTAAAGGTGAATATTTTAATGAAACTATTCTTAAGGAAATCGCTTTTCGGCCTTATATGGTGCATTTGCCTTCAGAGATTAGCCATTATGAGATTATTGAATTTTGAGAACTGATCAAATTGATCTGAGCAAGAGACTTTAGGGTTTCAAGTTCGAATTCCTTGGGGAACGAGCCATCTCCATCGGAAGCAATTCAGAGGGTGTGGAATACCACTTGATTTATTGCCAGCAGAGGTTTTCTCACTCAGGGGAAATCATTGATCTTCAGAGAATATTCGATTACAGAGTTTCAGAGTAGTTTTTGCATTCAGAAGATATCCATTCATTCAGGCGCCCTTTTTACAGAGATCTGGAGGAACTTGAAGACAGCCGTACATTTGCATTCATTGCTGCTGCTGTAGCCGTACTTCTGACAGGCCGTACTCTTCATACAGCCGTACCTTCCAGTCACAAGGAAACGCCTCTACTTTTGGTCATTCATCTACACAAGCTCAAGCGCCTAACCCACTGGGACATTCCTTGCTTACCAGACGGAGGGAGAAAGGGAGAAATCAACTCAGCCGTACTTCATTGTGCATCTTCAGCTTGCTGTTTACCAGGTTTTTCTTCATAAAAAGAGTGTATTCTTTATTGCATGTTAGCAGATCCATTTTGTATTGAGCTCTTATGAATAATAGATGAAACGCCTTCATTCTATTTTGTATTTCCTACGCATATTGGCCATCTATCATTTTTATAGAATTTATCATTAATTTCTAGCAAAATGCCTCATTTGGCCAACAAAGCACAGTACCAAAAAAAAAAACCAAAAAGCGTCGAGAGAAAAGACTCGAAGCTGTCGATTCGAGAATAGGGAAACTAGGGTTTCTACAAAACAAAGCGAGGAGAAGAGTATTAGAACCTTTATAGCATGAATTCATCCTACTTTGATTTTCGCTCTAACTTCCAGCGTTCATAGATATTAGATGGCAACAATTCTTCATGCCTTAGCCAATTTTCCAACCCATCTTACATTCTGCCTAGCGCACTTCACTCTGATATTTCATCCAACTCAGACTCGAGAAGAAATTATTTCATCAGGAATTTGATCAAAAATCATCTAGGCGATCATTTTCAGATTCATTGTCTGGAGGATTTTACCTTGAAAACACATTTTCTTCACACTTGCCTTAGAAAATTTTAAAAATTTCCCTTAGGAAATTCATCAACCTGGTGCCCATTTAAAATTTTCACCCTGGAGGCCGAAGCGAAGCATGGAAGACTTTAAAATCAACTCCTCATCAATAATCTTCAATACCCAGAAGAAAATTTTCTTCAGAACGCGTCAAACTCATGGGTGCACAATGAATGGGTTCATTTAATTTTCTTGAATTTTGCACCTTTGAAAAATATTTTCAACAATTTTAATCCCGTTCTTTATCTCTGCGATCATCCTGTTGCTTTGACTTGAGAAATTTTTAAATCCATCCTGCAATGCCAGCATCTTCATCTTCGACAAATTTTACTCATCACAAGAAATTCTTATCACCTTTGAGTCTAGGCGCATTTTCTAGAGGAAGAAAATATTTTGTGCCTTAGAAATTTTTTTTGAATCACTTAGCATTTTGAAAATTTTGCCTTAGAAGATTTTATTCAACTTTGCT
>VDFB02196431.1:0-42668 GCA_007258455.2 Sequoia sempervirens | reverse complement strand
GGCAAGAGAGAGAGAGAGAGGAGAGAGAGGGAAAGGAGAGAGATATATATATAGCTTAAAGAATTAGAGTGTGAAGGGAGAGGGGAAGAGAGAGAGAGAGAGAGGGGGGGGGAAGGGGGAGGGGAAGAGTGTTGAGGGTAGAGGATAGAAGGTTTAAGGGTTTATGGTTGAGGAGGTAGGAGGGAGAGACTTGAGAGAGAGAGAGAGAGAGGAAGGGAGTGGGAGAGAGATATAGGAAGGGAGGGTTAAGGGTAGAGGGTAGAGGGTTTATTAAGTGTTAAGGGTTTAGGGTTTAGGGTTAGGGGTAGAGAGATAGAGGGAGTGAGTGAGTGAGAGAGAGACCTAAGGGAGGGAGAGGGGGTAGGATATTGAATATACTTGAGAGAGAGAGAGAGGGAGGGAGTGGGAGACATATAGAATGAGAGAGGGTTAAGGGTACAAGGTAGATGGTTTAAGGGTTTAGGGTTAAGGGTGGAGGGGAAAATACATGTTATTTATTGTGCTCACCTTTTATATTTGTGATAGGACAAACTATTAGTATAAAATTATCCAATACTTGTACATTGCTACCCCAATTGTTGTACAAATAAGAACAATATTTTTTAACTATGATAACAACACTTGTTTCAATGAGTGTCTTATTTTATTAAATGACCATTTTATTTTTTAAATGATATACTAATAGTGGAGAGTTGTGATATTTTATTTGAAACAAAAAAAATACTTATTTCACTTCTTCATGAAATATGTCACTTCTTTATGAGTTATGAGAGAGGGGAAGGGGAGAGAGAGGGGAATGGTTGTCACTGAATCTTGGCTCACCCAAACAATTGATCAGTGCACTAAGATGTGCATATTCAATCAAAAGTTAAAATTCATAAAACTCAGACTAAAAGAGTGGAATATCCAGTCTTTAGAAACCTTTTCAAAGAAAGGATCTCCTTGAAAGTAGAATGGCTAAGATCCAAAAAGACCTCTCAAATGATTTTTCTTACATCCTAATAGAAGAAGAGAGGAATCTCATAATTCAATTGGATGGTGTCTAGTTTTAAATAAATCTATTGGAGACAAAAATCAAGGATTAAATTACTTAAATAAGGTGTAAAACCAGGTTTTTTCATTTAAAATGCAAAATTAGAAGGAAAAGAAACATAATATGAAGATTGAAGAGGGAAAGAGGGAAATAGGGAGGGAGTGGGAGAGAGATATGGGGTAGAGGGTTTAAGGGTTTGGAGTTTAAGGGTATGGAGGGGAGAGAGATAGAGGGAGTGAGTGAGTGAGAGAAAGACCTAAGAGAGGGAGAAGGGGTAGGAGGGCGAGACTTGAGATAGAGTGAATGAGTGAGAGAGAGACCTCAGAGAGGGAGTGGTGCTAGGAGGAGAGACTCTGGGAGAGACAGAGATGAAGGAAGGGAGGGTTAAGGGTAGAGGGTAGAGGGTTTAAGGGTTTAAGGTTAAGGGTTTAGGGTTTAGGTTTAGGGTTTAGGGTTAAGGGGAGAGAGATAGAGGAGTGAGTGAATGTGAGAGAGACCTAAGAGAGGGAGAGGGGTAGGATATTGAAGATACTTTAGAGAGAGAGAGAGGGAGGGAGTGGGAGAGAGATAGAGGGAGGGAGGGTTAAGGGTAGAGGGTAGATTGTTTAAGGGTTTAGGGTTAAGGGTGTAGGGGAGAGAGATAGAGGGAGTGAGTGAGTGAGTGAGAGACCTAAGAGAGGAGAGGTAGGATATTGGAAGATAGTTGAGAGACAGAGAGAGGGAGGAGGGAGAGAGATAGAGGACTGAGGGTTAAGGCAGAGGTAGATATTTAAGGGTTTAAGGTTATGGGTGGAGGGATAGAGATAGAAGCAGGGAGTGAGTGAGAGAAAGACCCAAGAGAGGGAGGAGTGAGTGAGAGAAAGACCTAAGAGAGGGAGAAGGGGTAGGAGGGAGACTTGAGAGAGAGAGAGACCTAAGAGAGGAGAGGGGTAGGAGGGCACTTGGAGAGAGAGAGGGCAGAGGGTTTAAGGGTTTGGGGTTTAAGGATTAAGTGCTATTGGCTAGGGTTTAGGGTTATGGCCGGGTAGTGATGGAACTTCAAAGTTTTGTTCTTTGTGTTCTAATTTATAAAAACAACACATATGGACTAGTAGTTGAACACAAAAAATCTATTTTTGTTATAAAAACAACACATAATGATTTAAAATACAACTTATATTGAACAAAAATGGACTAATAGTTGAACACTATAACTTTTTGAAAATCCTTCACATTTAATGGGAAAATACATGTTATTTATTGTGCTCACCTTTTATATTTGTGATAGGAAAAACTATTAATATAAAATTATCCAATGCTTGTACTGATGGAACTTCAAATTTTGTTCTTAATGTTTCACTCATGCCTTGCCTTATGTTAGTGGTCTTTCATTGTGTTGGAAAATTTCTTAGGGTTGGGGTTTTAGCTTTGTCTTCATCTTAAACCCTTGTGTTTACCTAATGCCTTGGTCAGGATCTATTTCGCCGTTACCTTTTTTGAAGGGTTTTAAAAACATATTATGCCCTATCATTCCATCTAGGCCTAGTCCCTTTGGTCTTAATATTTTGTTTCCTCCACAGGTTTTATTTTTCTAAGTCCTGGTTGGCCCTGTGCTGAACGGTTTTAAAAAAACTTATGTCATTGTTTTCCATCCGCCTAGTAATGTCCCCTTGCCCTTTAATGAATGTTTTATTTTTCAGAAGGAGGAAATTCACACTGCCGTCGATCAAAATGCCTTCAAGATCAACGGTTGCCCGCCATCCCGTGATCGGGAATTGTAGGATGGCGATATCACAGGCGGGCGACACGTGTCTTATCTGGGGATCAAATTTGTGCGACTGTTCATCAAGTGTCCTATGATTTGAGTCATTCCCCACCATCCCGCGATGGTGCTTTAGTTGATTGCGAAATCACGGGCAGCTGCCACGTGGTCTGTACAAGGTGGGGCTCGAGGAAAGTTTTGTGTGATATATTTTAAATGTTTCATTTCTTGCAAAGAAAAACATTTAAAATGAAATATTTGACAAGGCCGGGGGGAAATTCATTAAAAATGAGCAAAAGCGGAGAAATTAGGGCAATTAGTGATTTTAATGGTATATTAAAAAAAAAATCATATTTTGATAGTTAAATACATTCAAAATATTTCTAATATATTTCTAATTTAAAAAATATATTGTTTAATTTTTAATTTTTATTTTTTTTCAAAAATATATTTTTATTTATTTTTAAATATATTATACATACAAAATTACATAATCAATAATAGATAATAGATTTTGGTGAATATATCTAGGTATGTTAATATATGCTGAAAAACTAATTTTAATTAAAAACTTACTAACATCATTAAAAGGTAAGTTTATAATTATAAAAATTTAACATTAGAATTATTTAACATTTGAAATAGAAAATTTAATATTATATTATAATAGTTTATAATTTACTTATATAGTATTTTTTTATTTTTTTTATTTTTTTTTAATAAAGGGGTAAAAACTTTATTAATAATCAGAGAACAACATTACAACACATCAATAGGCCGAAGCTTGAGAACCACCAGAACCAAACAAGAACCAAAAATCCACATCACTCAGCATTCCTAGCATTACCATCTTCAGAAAGAATCCCCTCCAAGTCGTGGCGGAGCTCCTGAGAAACTTGTCCCAACCCATCAACATTCCACCCCTCAGCGTGCTCAAAAGCCCAACGAGCCAAACAATCCGCTGCTTTGTTCCATTCCCTCAGAATGTGAACAAAGGACACCATCTTCATCAAGGAACTAATCAACAAAATCTGTTGAACCAACCTAGCCAACTACTAGTGAACACCAGAAAACTTCCTTTCCTTTAGCAAATTTATCAAGACTTGCGAATCAGACTCACAGATAACCTTACGCCAGCCCAAGGCAAATGTCCGCTCAAAGGCATATAAGATTGCTAAGCCTTCCATCAAATTAATGGGTTGTGTAACGCCCCGCTGTGCGAACCCCAAATGACAACTAAACAATAATTACTGCACAATTTTTTTTTTTAAGTAAACAGAACATACATGTAAAACACATTAAGTCAACATGAATTTCATTTAAACAGATTCACTAACACATACATCCCTTGGGGTACACGAGGATTCATTACGAGACTAAGATCCACACAACAACAATAAAGAATAAAATCCAAAGATATAATCCATAACAAAATAAACATTAACAAATATAACACATACGTGATAATCATTGATAAGAAACCATTTGAGTAAGTACAACATATACATAATTAACTCAACACAATGAATAACAACTACCATGGCCAACAATCACACTGAGTTTAACATTACATTACAGTACAATGTTCTAGAGATATAATGATACAAAAGTGTTTCCAAACATAAATGGAAACCATACATAAGAATCATGATACAAACGAATAGATGAAACTGGCTCCATGACGGATACAACTCTGGAATCACTACAACAGCACCAATCCGCACCTCTCGATCCTCGATTGGGGACCCAATGGGGTGCTTAGCAAGTTCCACCTGACCATGTGAGTCCGAAGACACATCCCCTGTGCTAGGAGCTAAACAAGAAAGAGACCGCAACCAAGAACATCCAAATAGGGAACCACAAGACTCAACGCCATACAAAAGTATCATAAAACTCAATAATTACAAAGACATAATCAACAACATCCAAGAGTCATTAAAATAACTTAAAATCATAAATCTCATCACATAAATCAAAGCAATGACCAGTAAAGAGTAACCAAAGGATGATCATGAAATACTTCCAAGTTAAACTAAATTAATAAACATAATACAATTCCAAATTTCAATCAAATAATACAATAACATCATATCACAGTATCATAAGATACAAGATTGTAAATCAAATATAAATGAGATCATATAAGACTGCAAAACATACTAAAGATGTATTAAAACAATCATCATAAATCAATTTAAATCAATTCAAACAACAATCTAAATCAAATCCCATAACCTACTTCCAGAGGAACACAATAAAGTAAAACACATGGGAAACTAGGGGAGAGTGTCATCGCATAGCCTACATGGGTTATCCTGGCCCTTCCTCCAAACTGAGGCACCGACCCCCATCTATGGATATCCTGGCCCTTCCTCCTACTTGAGGCATTGGCACCATAGGGTAGCTCATGCGGAGCCGATAACCTCTCATGAGGACGAGGTTATGACCTTGCCAACCATGGCCTTCTCAGCCTTCCATTAGTCTATGGAAGCACTAATGAAGACGAGGCATCCATTTTTTTAAATCTTATAATGATATTACTACCCAACACTCCTAAGTTAATTATTAGGTTCTCACTTAATTTACTAACTCACTCGTGGGTTATCCTGTGCCCTTCCCCTTAAACGGGGCGTCGGCCCCCACGAGGAGCCACTCTCCCTAGAGACCCAACAATATCAAACCAAGACCAAGAAACCAAGGGTTGTACCATCAAAATAAGAATATTAGATCACAACTGAGAAGCATGCGAGGCATTACCCATCTCGCTATAAATACAATATCCAAGTCTCAACAATTCCCGTACAACCCTTTTAAAATCATGAAACCAAAGCACTTGCCAAATCAAGGGCACATAAAGAGAGAGAACATCAATTATCAATCATCTCAAGCCTCTGGAAGCCAAAAGAATGAAAACCCACAACAAGGGTAAAATGAAGCAACAAGAGTTTTTCTCCAATAATTCCAACACAAGGATAAAATTTCCTCAAATATGAGAGTAACTCAAAATCCATAAAAAGGGAAGATTCAACAAGACCCATCCACAAATCAACAATGGTGTCATCTCAAATAGGAAAACGAAAAATAAAATCAACCTTTAATTCAACGAAATCACTTAATAAAACCAAAAGCCACCAACTAGGCATTCCATGGGAGACCTCAATTTTCTCCTCACAAGAACCCCCTTATGATGGTACGCAAATCACCTTCATAAAAACAACAACATAGCAATGACAACAATAAATGCAAGGCTACCAGATCTATTTTCAATTCAAATATAATTAAAATAAGATCAACCACCCCATGCAAACCACATAAACAACTTTGATACAAAATAAATCAGGAATCCAAGAAGATCAACTACCCACAACTCATTCACAAAATACAAGTTCCCAATTACATTGCAACAAAAATTAAATGACAAAGGATTCCTTGAATCAAAACTAACCTCCAAAGGCATTCACACCAACATGGAACCATCCAAAAACAATCCTCCAACAACAGAGGTAAAAGCATTCAACCAGGCATCCAAGGCACCAAATTTAAGAACACCTTAAATACTCAACCACACATCACTCCACCAAACACTCGCATAATAAACAACAACCAAAGATTCAAACAAGAGCAATATTTAGTAACCAATCAATTAACAACCATAACTAAATAACTTTACAATTTACCCATCTAAATTACTCCATTAACTAAAACAATTTATGATAACCATCACAAGTATTCTAAAAGTCTTATCGATAAAGAGAGCTTACAAATCAACCATTAAATGAATATAAAGGAAGTCAATTTTCAAAAGATTAAAATCCCATTTCACCAATAACCTATCCAATTCAAGAATACCCTAATCAATCTCTAGCCATGTCCATACATTTAAATTTCTCCATTCATCTATCAACATAATTGAAACTACTTAATAGCTGGATAGTTAACTCATTATTATTTCATAACTACTTATGTCCAAAACATTATTTCCATTTTCCTTTCATCTTACTAACTTAACACTCACTTCCAATATTTAAATTAATTGTGAAAGCCACTTAAGATCAATTGTTTATACTTTTAAAAAAATGACAATAATAACAATTCTCTAAATACTTGAACTACATATTAGAAATTACCACCTTAAAATCTTAAATCTATCTAAATAAATCTACACACATAAATACCTTTTAAAACCACTACAAATCTATATATTTTAATTCTTTTCGAGGAGGGAAAGTAGAAAGAGAATAGATCTTTCCTAAGAATTCAACAAATCTACAAGACTTAAAAAAAGATAACTTATTCGATTTTATATTAAATTCTATTTCCACCCTATACACTTTTAAAAATAAGAATTATAAAATCAATGCTGATATAAATATATATTCACAAATTGCCCTTCTACTAAATTATCCTATCAAATTTCACAATTTAACAAAATCATAGAAATTCCTTTCTATTTCCATATTTTTACTATAATAAAATTTTATTTATCTCTTACTAGAAAGTGAAACTATCTGTTTATAGACAGGATTTAATTAAATAAAAATAACAAAGAAATTATGACATAGAATATAGTTAAATTAAATAATAATTATATGATATATATATATTTAAAAATGCATATATATTAAAATCGAAATACAAATTTTCGTTTAAAAGAAAAGCGTACATTTTAAAGTTTATATTTCCTTTTGAATGGCCACGAGCTGTCAACAGCCATGGGCTTTACACCTGGCTGCAGACAGTCTATGGACTACCACACAGGTACCAACCCCCGGCTGGGTGGTGGGTACGGCCGAGGCCGAACCACCACTCAGTCGGTGGTTTATTAATATCAACCATAAGCAAAAGTTTGATGGGAATTGGCGAATTTTGAAAATAAATAAATTTACAATCAATATTTATCAACGTATATATATATACATATATATATGTGGGTATATATATATGTATATATATCAAATATAATAGATATATATATATACATAAATAGATTTATATATATATATTGTATTTCAAATACTTCAAAAACAAAGATAGATATACACTGTACAATTTTTCTGTGTATATTTAAATGTAAAAAAAAATATACACAACCCAGTTTTCCCAGTAAAAAGATTATTTTAAATTTATTAATTATATTTCCTAGCCAAAACTATAGTATTACTGGTTATTTCCAAAATTCCAATCTTAGTTTCATTATAATAAACAACAGTCCAAAACTCAACACACAATTTCATTTAATCAACTAAAATCCTGAACCTTGGTAAAATTTTCTTGATTGAAACATAGTCCAAAACATTTATAAGGATTCGAGAGTTTTCTACATGCATTAAATTTCAAATCTAGAACAAAGAATTCTTATTTCATTTGATGCTATAGAAAGAAGATAATTTAAAAGAACCTGGCGTCCTGTGCCTATAGATAACTGTAGAAGCTTTATCCTTCTTCCTGCTCCAATCCTTCCAGCAGCAACTCCAAGATCCTCCCTCAAACTTAAATATTCATCCTCAAATGAATTCCCAGAAGAATAAAAGAATGCAATACTATAACAGAAAGAAATGACTGCCAAATTCTCCAAAATTTGTTGGAAAGAGAATGCCAACCCCTCACAACACAAAAATCCTCTAAATAAAACCTCACACAAAAGTCTCTTCCATTTCCTCTTCCAGCGAATACCAAAAGTCACATCTCAAGAAATAACTCAAAATAATTATTAATCCTCTAATTCCTTTTGTTGCCTCTTTTTTTTTTCATGCATATGATTAAAATTAAATAAATTTAAATCCTCAAAATTGAACTTTTATTTGAATATATATTCATTATCTCCACAATACATTATTAATTAATTACTTCCACATTAGAATAATTAAAAATCAACCATTTACAAGATTCTAAATAAGCATCCATTAAATTTCTTATGATAATAATTATCTTTTCAAGATTATTTGTTCATAACAATTTAAATGAATTTATCTAATAATATCACTTTTACTTTTAACGAATTAATTTGATTGATCATTTGTTCTAAATCATTTGATTTGATTTAATTGATTATTATTTTAATTCCTAATTATATTTTAAATAACCTTGCAATTTCACTTATGATCTAATTAATTATTTAAACATGACTACTAACATATTATATTTTCCACATAATCAAATAACACAGTAATCAATGAAGCACACATAGAGACTCACACACCAGTCCAAAACAACTGACATGGAGGGGTATTACATCCTCCCCCCCTTAGACATTGACTTACTCCTGAAAGTTGAGCTTAATCAAAACATGGTAACACAACAATATCAAGGATCGTAAGCACATCAACACCATAAATTAAAACATCAATTAAACGTCATCAAGTAAGCCATGAAAATTAAACAAACCAAAAATAAAGAAATAATACCAAAAAAAAGGTGGTGACGGGGGGGTTTGCACTCGGACCAATTTGACAAACACAAGGATAGATGACGAACTAGGTTGGGGAAACTTTCTTGTCAGTTCCTATTTTTCCACATCAATCCCATTGGGTGTTTATGATGCTCGCCTTGTCCTGACAATGCAGGTGGAATCGAGACTTAGTTCCTGCAATCCTGCATGCAAACAAATGTTGTGCACAATACATATATATCACAAATACCTCATAAGAGGAACTCCCAACATAGTAGGGCACGAGCGAGCGAGCGATACCACACTGTCCATCCCACTAAACAACACATAATAGTCAAAACAATTTGCTTCTTATTAGTTAGGAAATATTTGTATAAGGATACTAACCACAAATCTAATTCATCTACTATATCAAAATGAATTACTACTTAACATTATAAGTATCTATACCTGCATATTACAATTACCTTACCTTCGTCACTATGCTTTCTGAAGCCAATTTCCTGTAAATCAAAGGCTACCATAGAACATTGCACATTAGTACCAATAATTCAAGTTGCATCTTAACCTCAAGATACTATATTCTGCTAAAAATCATAGAATAATTATCCACAAAACCTCACATCTTCATTAAAACTCATAATTTTCACACAAAGAACTCCACTTTAACCATTATTCAACACCAAATCTCACATCAATTTCAATAAAAAGGGTAAAATTTTACACCTTCACAAATTCAAGAAAACATAATTCATCACTCAAGGACAACAAAATCGCAGATTTCACGCACACTTGACATATTCACACACATAAAACACATCACCAAGAAACACATCACACTAAAACTCAAGGGTCCATAGAGCATCCCTGACAGGAAGGATATCGGTGAATTGTGCACTACACCGAGGGTCCTATCCTTTCCCATCAGTTTCCTGCACCATCGACCCAACACCATCTAATGAAAAAATTTCAAGTTTACAACAATGACAAAATAAAAGTGAAACTCAAGACTCACGGGTCAAGCGCAAGGTTACATAGTGAGCACACACAGTGCCCAGTGTATGAACCTATGCTCTGATACCATGTTGTAACACAATGCCGTGTGAACCCCAAAGGACAACTAAACAATAATTACTGCACAATTTTATTTTTTTAAGTAAACATAACATACATGTAAAACACATTAAGTCATAACATGAATTTCATTTAAACAGATTCACTAACACATACATCCCTTGGAGTACACGAGGAGTCATTACGAGACTGAGATCCACACAACAACAATAAAGAATAAAATCCAAAGATATAATCCATAACAAAATAAACATTAACAAATATAACACATACGTGATAATCATTGATAAGAAACCATTTGAGTAAGTATAACATATACATAATTAACTCAACACAATGAATAACAACTGCCATGGCCAACAATCACACCGAGTTTAACATTACATTACAGTACAATGTTCTAGAGATACAATGATACAAAAGTGTTTCCAAACATAAATGGAAACCATACATAAGAATCATGATACAAACGAATAGATGAAACTGGCTCCATGACGGATACAACTCTGGAGTCACTGCAACAACACCAATCCGCACCTCTTGATCCTCGACTGGGGACCCAATGGGGTGCTTAGCACGTTCCACCCGACCATGTGAGTCCGAAGACCCACCCCCCGTGCTAGGAGCTAAACAAAAAGAGACCGCAACCAAGAACATCCAAATAGGGAACCACAAGACTCAACGCCATACAAAAGTATCATAAAACTCAATAATTACAAAGACATAATCAACAACATCCAAGAGTCATTAAAATAACTTAAAATCATAAATCTCATCACATAAATCAAAGCAATGACCAGTAACGAGTAACCAAAGGATGATCATGAAATACTTCCAAATTAAACTGAATTAATAAACATAATACAATTCCAAATTTCAATCAAATAATACAATAACATCATATCACAGTATCATAAGATACAAGATTGTAAATCAAATATAAATGAGATCATATAAGACCGCAAAACATACTAAAGATGTATTAAAACAATCATCATAAATCAATTTAAATCAATTCAAACAACAATCTAAACCATCATAAATCAATTTAAATCAATTCAAACAACAATCTAAACCAACTCCCATAACCTACTTCTAGAGGAACACAATAAAGTAAAACACATGGGCAACTAGGGGAGAGTGTCATCACATAGCCTACATGGGTTATCCTGGCCCTTCCTCCAAACTGAGGCACCGGCCCCCATCTATGGATATCCTAGCCCTTCCTCCTACTTGAGGTGCCGACACCATAGGGTAGCTCATGCGGAGCCGATAACCTCTCATGAGGACGAGGTTACGACCTTGCCAACCACGGCCTTCTCAGCCTTCCATTAGTCTGCAGAAGCACTAATGAAGATGAGGCATCTATTTTTTTAAATCTTATAATGATATTACTACCCAACCCTCCTAAGTTAATTATTAGGTTCTCACTTAATTTACTAACTCACTCGTGGGTTATCCTATGCCCTTTCCCTTAAACGGTGTGCCGGCCCCCACGAGGAGCCACTCTCCCTAGAGACCCAACAATATCAAACCAAGACCAAGAAACTGAGGGTTGTACCATCAAAATAAGAATATTAGATCACAACTGAGAAGCATGCGAGGCATTACCCATCTTGCTATAAATACAATATCCAAGTCTCAACAATTCCCGTACAACCCTTTTAAAATCATGAAACAAAAGCACTTTCCAAATCAAGGGCACATAAAGAGAGAGAACATCAATTATCAATCATCTCAAGCCTATGGAAGCCAAAAGAATGAAAACCCACAACAAGGGTAAAATGAAGCAACAAGATTTTTTCTCCAATAATTCCAACACAAGGATAAAATTTCCTCAAATATGAGAGTAACTCAAAATCCATAAAAAGGGAAGATTCAACAAGACCCATCCACAAATCAACAATGGTGTCATCTCAACTAGGAAAACGAAAAATAAAATCAACCTTTAATTCAACGAAATCACTTAATAAAACCAAAAGCCACCAACTAGGCATTCCATGGGAGACCTCAATTTTCTCCTCACAAGAACCCCCTTATGATGGTACACAAATCACCTTCATAAAAACAACAACATAGCAATGACAACAATAAATGCAAGGCTACCAGATCTATTTTCAATTCAAATATAATTAAAATAAGATCAACCACCCCATGCAAACCACATAAACAACTTTGATACAAAATAAATCAGGAATCCAAGAAGATCAACTACCCACAACTCATTCACAAAATACAAGTTCCCAATTACATTGCAACAAAAATTAAATGACAAAGGATTCCTTGAATCAAAACTAACCTCCAAAGGAATTCACACCAACATGGAACCATCCAAAAACAATCCTCCAACAACAGAGGTAAAAGCATTCAACCAGGCATCCAAGGCACCAAATTTAAGAACACCTTAAATACTCAACCACACATCACTCCACCAAACACTCGCATAATAAACAACAACCAAAGATTCAAACAAGAGCAATATTTAGTAACCAATCAATTAACAACCATAACTAAATAACTTTACAATTTACCCATCTAAATTACTCCATTAACTAAAACAATTTATGATAACCATCACAAGTATTCTAAAAGTCTTATCCATAAAGAGAGCTTACAAATCAACCATTAAATGAATATAAAGGAAGTCAATTTTCAAAAGATTAAAATCCCATTTCACCAATGACCTATCCAATTCAAGAATACCCTAATCAATCTCTAGTCATGTCCATACATTTAAATTTCTCCTTTCATCTATCAACATAATTGAAACTACTTAATAGCTAGATAGTTAACTCATTATTATTTCATAACTACTTATGTCCAAAACATTATTTCCATTTTCCTTTCATCTTACTAACTTAACACTCACTTCCAATATTTAAATTAATTGTGAAAGCCACTTAAGATCAATTGTTTATACTTTAAAAAAAATGACAATAATAACAATACTCTAAATACTTAAACTACATATTAGAAATTACCACCTTAAAATCTTAAATCTATCTAAATAAATCTACACACATAAATACCTTTTAAAACCACTACAAATCTATATATTTTAATTATTTTCGAGGAGGGAAAGTAGAAAGAGAATAGATCTTTCCTAAGAATTCAACAAATCTACAAGACTTAAAAAAAGATAACTTATTCGATTTTATATTAAATTTTATTTCCACCCTATACACTTTTAAAAATAAGAATTAGAAAATCAATGCTGATATAAATATATATTCACAAATTGCCCTTCTACTAAATTATCCTATCAAATTTCACAATTTAACAAATTCATAGAAATTCCTTTCTATTTCCATATTTTTACTATAATAAAATTTTATTTATCTCTTACCAGAAAGTGAAACTATCTGTTTACAGACATGATTTAATTAAATAAAAATAACAAAGAAATTATGACATAGAATATAATTAAATTAAATAATAATTATATGATATATATATATATATATATTTAAAAATGCATATATATTAAAATCAAAATATAAATTTTCGTTTAAAAGAAAAGCGTGCATTTTAAAGTTTATATTTCCTTTGGAATGGCCACGGGCTGTCAACAGCCACAGGCTTTACACCCGGCTGCGGATAGTCTACGGACTATTCACAGCAGTTCGTAGGATTGTTGTGGACAATTTGCGGACTGTCGCATGGGTACCAACCCCCGGCTGGGTGGTGGGTACGGCCGAGGCCGAACCACCACTCAGTTGATGGTTTATTAATATCAACCATAAGCAAAATTTTGATGGGAATTGGCGAATTTTGAAAATAAATAAATTTACAATCAATATTTATCAATGTATATATATATACATATATATATGTGGGTATATATATATGTATATATATTAAATATAATAGATATATATATATATACATAAATATATTTATATATATATATATATTGTATTTCAAATACTTCGAAAACAAAGATAGATATACATTGTACAATTTTTCTGTGTATATTTAAATGTAAACAAGAATATACACTACCCAGTTTTCCCAGTAAAAAGATTATTTTAAATTTATTAATTATATTTCCTAGCCAAAACTATAGTATTACTGGTTATTTTCAGAATTCCAATCTTAGTTTCATTATAATAAACAACAGTCCAAAACTCAACACACAATTTCATTTAATCAACTAAAATCCTGAACCTTGGTAAAATTTTCTTGATTGAAACATAGTCCAAAACATTTATAAGGATTTGAGAGTTTTCTACATGCATTAAATTTCAAATCCAGAACAAAGAATTCTTATTTCATTTGATGCTATAGAAAGAAGGTAATTTAAAAGAAGAAGGAGAACCTGGCGTCCTGCGCCTGTAGATAATTGTAGAAGCTTTATCCTACTTGCTACTCCAATCCTTCCAACAGCAGCTCCAAGATCCTCCCTCAAACTTAAATCTTCATCCTCAAATGAATTCCTAGAAGAATAAAAGAATGCAATACTATAACAGAAAGAAATGACTGCCAAATTCTCCAAAATCTGTTGGAAAGAGAATGCCAACCCGTCACAACACAAAAATCCTCTAAATAAAACCTCACACATAAGTCTCTTCCATTTCCTCTTCCAGCGAATACCAAAAGTCGCATCTCAAGAAATAACTCAAAATAATTATTAATCCTCTAATTCCTTTTGTTGCCCCTTTTTTTTTTCATGCATATGATTAAAATTAAATAAATTTAAATCCTCAAAATTGAACTTTTATTTGAATATATATTCATTATCTCCACAATACATTATTAATTAATTACTTCCACATTAGAATAATTAAAAAACAACCATTTACAAGATTCTAAATAAGCATCCATTAAATTTCTTATGATAATAATTATCTTGTCAAGATTATTTGTTCATAACAATTTAAATGAATTTATCTAATAATATCACTTTTACTTTTAACGAATTAATTTGATTGATCATTTGTTCTAAATCATTTGATTTGATTTAATTGATTATTATTTTAATTCCTAATTATATTTTAAATAACCTTGCAATTTCACTTATGATCTAATTAATTATTTAAACATGACTACTAACATATTATATTTTCCACATAATCAAATAACACAGTAATCAATGAAGCACACACAGAGACTCACACACCAGTCCAAAACAACTAACACGGAGGGGTATTACAGGTTGCACCCCCTCATGAATAGAAAAGAAGAAGATCATTGATCCCATAAAGTCTCTGCCATTCCCCCCAACCCCGACAGGCCCAAGATTACCCCGAGAAGAGCCATCTGTGTTGATCTTCAAGATGCCAGTCAGAGGGGGCATCCATCTACCCATCCTAAGAACCCTTTGCCGCTGGCGCCGACCTCTCCTGAGGCTAGCTAACGCCAAAGATGACCCTTGAATCCCCAATCTATCCACCACTGTATCATCCCATTTCTCCAAGGGAAACCCAACATCACATTTAGCAACCACCGTTTCCTAAATGATACCCAAAATTCTTTGCCAAACTTGCTGCACCACCATTTTCTCATCACGAAAAATCCTACGATTTCTCTCAAGCCAGATCTGCCACAGGATGAAAGTAGGCCCCACATACCACACATCCTGCAAAAAAGAGGCCACCAAAGGAGGCCTACCCAAACTGCTCCAAAAGTCAACCAAAGAGAAGGCATGAACACAAGAACTGTTCCACACTCCCCACCAGAAATACCACAGCTGTGTAGCAAAGGAACAACAGAAGAACAAATGAGCAGACTCCTCTTCCCCTCCCCCACAGAGAACACAAATAGAGGGGCCCTGAAAACCCTGCTTCTAAATGTTGTCCCACGTCAAACATCTATTCTGGGCTAAGGTCCAAATGAAACAATTACACTTTGGCCAAGAAAAGTTATTCCACACTCTCCTCCACCAGGGAACCTCCACCTCCTCCAGCTTACGAGCTAACAACACCTGATACCCAGAAGCAACATAATAGACCCCCTTAGGATTAGGAGACCAAGAGAGGACATCCCCATCTAGGAGGGAACTGCATCACCTTCTAGAAAGGATATTATGAAGCTCAGTGCATTCTTCATTCAATCCAACATCAGGCCATTCATCAGGTTTCTTCCATCTCGCCAACACCAGTTGATCATTATCAGAGAAGGCCATAAAGTCACTCACCCTAGACCATCCAGCCACAAGAAACCTCTGGCACAACATCAACAAATTAGGGAACTGAGAAGTAATGGGAGGAAATCCATCCCAAGAATCATACCAGAAGTGAGCCGACGACCCCCCTCTACATATCCAGAAAAGGCCATCCTTAACAAGCGCAACACCTTTCTTAAGCGTACTCCAAATCATTGAGCCTCTCCCCTCCAAGGGAAATCGGGGAATATCTTGCCAAGCAGCCCCGGGGAAGTATTTATGAGATAAGATCCTAGCCCAAATTTGATCCTGCTCCACACACCATCTCCAATATAGTTTAGTAGCCAGTGCCTCCCCGGTCAAGGATGACTGCCTTAACCCGAGGTCACCAAACTGACGTGAGCTACAAACAGTATCCTAGTTAACAAGGCTCCACTTCGAAGACAACAAGCTACCAGCCCAAAGAAACTTCCTGGCTAAAGCATCTAAATCCTTAAGAAATCCCATCAGGGCCACCTGAAGCATACATCTGTAGGTGGGAAGAGCCTGCACCACCGACTTGAGCAACTGGACACGACCGGCAAAGGATAGCCACCTATGAGCCCAGTGATTAACTTTCACCTGAAATTTATCCAAAATATTCTGCCAAGAATCCTTAGGCAGCCTACCAATAGAGATAGGCACACCAATATAGATCAAGGGGAGCCCTCCAATTTGAAATCTTAAGATATGGGCAATCCTCCGCTGAATGGGCCTAGGGGTGTTAAAGAAGAAGATGGAGGACTTATCTTCATTAATCCATTGACCCGAGGTAGCAAGATACACATCCAACACCTTGCGCAAAGTGTACGCTTCCCTAATAGTAGCCATACCCATCAAAGTCGTGTCATCCACAAACTGTAAATGGGATTGTGGAGGAAAATTGCCTCCCCACCGCCACCCCTGAATAAGACCCAAATTGACATTCCTTCTTATCAGACGCCCCAGACCTTCCACAAGAAGAATAAATAAATACAGAGAAAGGGGATCTCCCTGTCGTAGCCCATGAGAAGCTCCAAAAAGTTTAGAATGCTCCCCATTAGTTAACACAAAGAAAGAAACAGAGGTAACACAAATCATAACCCACTGAATCCATTCATTTCCAAACCCAAAAGCTCCAAGCACCCGCTGGAGGAAATACCATTGGACACGGTCATAGGCCTTGGCCATATCTGACTTGATGAACATCACCTTATCATTGGAGCTGGCCATCGAGTGAATGGTTTCAAAAGCAATAACAATCCCATCCAAAATTTTCCTTCCCTCCATAAAACCACTCTGTTCCTCTGAGATCAACATTCTCAACCACTTTTTTAATCTCTCAGCAATCAGTTTGGAAATAATTTTGTAAATCACATTGCACAAGGAAATAGGTCTAAATTGACTTAACCTATCAACCTCATCACATTTAGGTATGAGAGCAAGAAAAGTAGCATTCAAAGCCCGTAACATCTGCTTGTTCTTTTGAGACTCCTGAATAATAGCCAATAAGTCCAACTTAATAATATCCCAAAATTCTTGAAAGAATTCAATCGGGAAGCCATCAGGGCCAGGAGCCTTCCCTTTCTTCATCTGGAACACAGTCGCCTCCAACTCTTCCAAAGAAACGTCACCCATGAGATGCTCATTCATTTCCCTAGTGACCAAAGAAGGAATACAGGAAAGAACCTGAACCTCCTCAACAGAGCCACCATGCCCATCCTCCCTAAATAAAGATTCAAAATACTGCACAGCTTCATTCGAGATTTCCTGAGAAGAAGAGAGCTGCTCACCTCTTTCATTAACCAGAACAGAAATGGAATTACCTTGCCTCCTGGCTTTCACCGAGTTAAAGAAGAAAGCAGTATTTTTATCTCCTTCTTGAAGCCACTCAATTCTAGCCTTCTTCTTCTAAAAGGATTCCTCTCTCAACTCACACTCTTCTAGCACCTTAAGAGCCCTAGCTTCATCCTAGAGCAAGCCAACCATCACTCCCTCTTCCCTGATCACCCTTGTGATACCATCCAAATCAGCTTGAGCACGAGCCTTATCACAGAAAATATTTCTGAAGCATTGTCTATTCCACCATTTGAGTTGAGATTTGGTAAATTGAAGTAATTTAGCAAAAGTATACATCACCGTACCATATGCTGGTTTGCCAGCCTTCCACCAATCCACCACATGGGCATGTAAAGAAGGGTCCCGCAACCACATGAGCTAAAACTTGAAGGAAGGATAATGAGGCACACGAGCAAAATAAATGGCAAGCTTAATGGGCCAATGATCCGAACCCCTCCAATCCAAGATTTCAGAGCAAGAGGACCACAAGCCACCAATCCAATAGCAGGAAACCAGGAAGTGATCTACCTTTCTGAAATGTTGTTATCCCCTGTCCTCCGATTATTCCAAGTAAACCGACCATTACTGGGCTTGATGTCAACCAAATTCAAAGTAGAGATGTTGTCTTGTAGAAGAAGTTCTGAGGGATCCAACCTTGCATTACCTCCTCACTTCTCAGCCAACTCAGCAATGGCATTGAAGTCACCAGCCATAATCCACGGATGAAGAGGGACCATGCTACACACATATCCAATATGGGACCATAGCAACCGTTTGCCATGAAGATCAACATGTGCATAAATATTAGAGAAAAGAACAAACTCTCTCGTTTCAAACCAAGAAGCCACCATAGAAATGGAAGGCTTAAAGGACATCCACCAGAGAGGGCAAACCTTCTGAGGGTTCCACATATAGGCCACACCCCCAACAGAACCAAGAGCACCAATGCACTGGCACTCGCCACTCCCCCATAACTTGGGCATCATACCTATCATATCCTCAATCGACCACTTAGTCTCCTGCAGGAAAAAAACATCAGGATCTTTACTTCTAATCAAATCGCGAACAACTTTTTGTCAAGGGCCACTGTTCAAGCCCCTCACATTCCATGATAAAACAATCATTTCAGGGAATTCAAGAAATGAGAATCCAGAGTCTTGACCGACCCCAACTCCACCAAATTTTCCCCTGTTAATTTAATCTTTTCCAAATCCTTCTTACGCCCAAGCTTGGAAGATTTCTCTCCCACCCCTTTTTTTGAGTCCTTTTGGTGAATACCCAAAGGAGAGGGAGACTTGACACTCCTCTCGATAACAATACCAAAATTTGACCCCAGAGGAGGCCCATCCCCACCATCCTTCTTCAACTCAGCCACAGGAGCTGACTCCACTAGAACACCCAAGTGAAGGTCTGTGACCATCTGAGAGCCATCACCATCCATTGCATCCTAGGTAGCCTCAGAGAGGAGACCAGTCTGTCCTGTACTCAGAGTTCCTTGATTAAGGTTTACCAATCCTGGATTCACTTCTTGCTGGCTAAGATCATCTAACACCTCAAATCTATTAAAAGTATCCTCCTCCTGTCTCTCTTTCAAGGTCTTCTTCTGACCCCTATTCCTGTTGCGCCCCTTGATAGGTACAAAACCATCTACAGCTTCCCCATCACCAGGGATATAGTCCTTCCCCCTATCAGTCATAGGCAGGTTGCGAGGAGGCTGAGGAGAAGGTGGCTCCACAGGCCTAGCCTTTGGACAACATCGCAACAAGTGACCATATTCATGAAACAGACGACATCAGAATGGAAGAGTCTCATAATCCAAATACTGCACCCAAGAGTAAGAGCCTGCACACATATCTATAGAGTCTAGCAAGGGTTTACCCAAATCAATTTCAACACAAACATGGGCATAAGTCATTACCTTTCTATCCAGAGTCTGTTGAGAGGAGCCGACAGGTTTTCCAAGCAAAGATGCTATCAATTGAAAAATATCATCACAGCAACACTCCACCGGAAGGCGAGGAAGTCTGACCCAAACTGGAACACGATTCAGAAGCTCCTCCAAAGGGTTGAAACCCGCATGCCAGGGTTTGATAAACAACCCCACTTGGTTATGAAAATAGGGACCACCCTCAAAGACCCTATTCCGATCTGCCATGCAATCGAAAGTAACCATAAAGTAATTGTTAGCCAACAACATAATGTCCATTTCACCCTCCGACGACCAGGTTCGGCGAGCCCAAGACACCAAAAATTGAGGAGAAACCCTCATCCCCAAAAATTTGAAATATAAGGAATGTCTGGAATAATAATCAATATCTTCAACGATCATCTCAGGTGGAATGACCAACTTAGGTCTCTCTTTACACCGCTCAAGACATCCATTAACTTTAGTGATGTGAGATCCCCCCGACATGCGAACACCGCCATCTACTGAATTCTGAAAGAAAAGGCTATTGTCAATAATTTTTGTTGCATGCACTGGCGACTTTGAGCCAATCGTGGAACGAAAGTCCATGCCAGAAGAGCCCTGTGAGGTCTCCCCCAGAGACATTGAGGCAACAAAGCCAGATATGATCTTATAAGGCCGAACACCAACCCTTCCTTCGAACACCAACCCTTCCACCAACCACAACGCAGCCCACACCACCCTATCACGTAGCTTTAGAAAGAATAGTAACCCCTTACCCTCTGTCCACCCAAAAAAACCAATCCCCCAACAGCCAAACCCAAGCATGCAAGGGCAAGCACCACCACCGAAGCCCCAAGAACTTGCACACAACACTGCATGCCAAGGAAGCCACGGGCGGATAGAAAACACAAACATAGAAAGAGCCATGGCCGCGTATCCCAGGAAACACAGCAGAACCCGAATAGAGAACAATCCACACAGAAGACAACCCCCCCAAAACGCCCAACAAACCCCACCCCAGCCACGCAGGAACAAAGAAAGAAAGCTCACGAGCTAGGGCTCGAATGCCCTAGCTCGGTTCTTCGCGTAGCAGACACGCGCGCCATGTACTTATATAGTATTTTGGATAATAGAAACAATTTTGATTGATTTAATATTTTCTAAGTTCATTATTGAATTTAAATCTTATAAATATAATTATATATCTTTAATCAATATTATAATTTAAAAATAATAATGAATATTGAACATCTTAGATTTTAGTATTTAAATATTAAAAAATTTAATGTATAAGTTTATAAAATATAATATATATTTTTTTAAATAAAGATTTAAAGATTATTATATATAATGTATATTTAAAGATCCATAGAATTATCTTTTTAACTATGAAATTAATATGATTAATTTCATTTATAATTTTATCTTATCTTATCTTTTTAACAATTTTTTGGTATCCTACATAATTTGTTTTCTATAAGTATCATGTTGTATACTCTTTATATGGAAGGTAGTGTTTTGTCATGGAGCTTAATAAGTTTTAATAATTTTTAGTCATTTTAAAGATTTTTATTTTTTTATAAAGATAGGTATATTTAGACTTTTGATGGCTTATGTACAATTATGCATATTCTTTTATTTATTATATTTTTGCAATATCATGTTATTCTTGATTAATCACATTATTTGTTTGTCATTTTTATTTGTTTTGTTGAAAAATATTTTATCTTTACTTTACATCTATGATAATTTCAAAATTATCAAATTTAAAAATTATAAATAAAAACTTACTTTTATTAATCTCTTGAAGTACGTAGGTCCTAATCTTTTGTAGATTAATAACTATCTAAATAGCTATTTCTTTCCTTTATTTCTATAAATGTGTCTCATGTCTCTATTGAAATTTATGAGATGTGTATGTAAATCTTAGCACAACACTCTTAGAGATTAGGATTTATTTTCACATTTATCTATTTTCTTATTGTTCCTATTAGTGGCTAATTAAATCTTCATTGAAAACCTACAAAGAGCTTGGGTCCTTCAATCTCAAAGCTTGTCTAATTTCTTGATGAGAATCATTCACATTGATTCCCAATATTGTGCTCCTTGCATGATACATTTATAAAATGTACTTGGTAATTTAGTATGTGGTTGAAATATTAGAGTAACAACAAATGGTTCTTTTCATTTTTGGCACATGATTGGCCATTTTTACTATGTTAAATTTTTATTTTCACTTTTATTTTCATGGTTTTCATGTTGTCAAATTTTCATACATTTCTTAGTCTTTTTTTTTAAAAAAATGAAGGTTCTATTAGTGTCCCCAATCTTGCTAAAAATCATGTATAAAGAGAGTACAATATATAAACTATTAATTATAGAGTATAACAAAAAAATGAATTTAAAAACTACTACATAGAAACAAGGTTTAGAATAATTCAAAAATAGAGATACCATTCTCCTACAAATACTATGTATAGAAACCCTATGTAGCCACACTTTCACTCTCTCCCACTCTCCCACACTCTCTCCCACTCTCTCTGCCTCTCGACCTCTCCCACCTCCCACTCTCTCCTCCCTATCTCTCACTCTCCCACTTCTCTCCCATTCTCTCTGCACTCCTCTCCCACTCTCCCACCTTCTTCCTACCTCCCTCCCACTCTCTCCCATTCTCTCCCACTTTCTTCCTCCCTCCCTCTCTCTCTCTCCCACTCTCTTCCTTCTGCTCTCCCTCCCTCCCTTAAGCCCCCTTTTTGGGAACCATCTTGGTGCACTTACCCAAAAGCTACCTTATCTTTCATTAAGGTAGAGAAATTTTGTTATACAACATGCCCCTTGAAAATTAGAGATAGGCACTACAAAAATAAGGTAAACACTAATGAAAATGGTCAGTGGTATTGTGGAAGATGTGATAAAACTTTCCCCAGGAGTGTGATTATAAATATATACTTCAATGCAAAGTGCAAGACCATACTTCATTCACTTGGATTACAACTTTTGAAGAAGTGGTAGAAGAAATTATGGGTGTAACAGCAAAATAATTGAACATTTTGAAGCATTAAAAACAAGATGATGTTAAGTTTTCACACATTATACAAAAAAGTCCTTTTCAAAAAATACATATTTAAACTTCAAGTGAAAAAAGAGACTTATATACTTGAACAAAGGATTAAATGCACAGTCATAAAAATAACAAAGTTTGATTATTCATCTGAGAGCAAAGCTTTATATGGGAATTGAGATAAACAATGTCACAAACAATAATGAAATCAAATTGATTTCTTTTCAAATTCATATTCATGAAAATGTAAGCATTTTTCAAGTCAATAGGCATCTTGATGAAGATAACTCTCGACGTGTTTTACATATATATATTATTAATTAATATATATTATTATTAATTGAATACTAATTGAACCTTAACCCTAAGTGAATAGCAACCTTAATTAAACTCCAACCATAATCCTATTTGAATTTTGACCCTAATCATAACCATAATTCAACCCTAACCTTAATTGAATCCTAACCCTAAACATGAGTTCAATTAAGTTTAAGGTTCAAATAGGGTTAGACTTTAGTTAAAATTAGGTATAGGATTCAATTAGGATTAGGGTTGGGGTTGGGGGTAAAGATTAAGGTTCTATGATAGAGCTTGGGGTTAGTGTTAGGGTTCAATTGGGGCAAGGGTTAGTATTAGGGTTAGGGTTATGGTTCAATTAGGGTTTCATTAATGTTAGTTTTAGAATCATAGTTATGTTTAGGGCTGGATATAAAATTAGAGTTAGGTTTGAAGTTAATTAGTGTTAGTTTTAGGGTGGGGCTATGTATAGACTTATAATTAATGTTAGTATTGGGATTAGATTCTATCACTTTAATAAAATAATCTTCTATAAATTCATTCAATTTTTTGAAATTATATAATTTAAAAATATTTTCAAATTTACCTATGTTGATATATGAGAGATATAGCAAATCTAAACTCTATACAATTTATAGTTAACTTGACATTGTGTATAAAAAGGTTTAAGTTATGAATGTTACAATATAAAAAATAAATGTGTTTTCAAAGTTTATTTGTCAGTTTAAAAGATGTGCCAATAATGTTGCAATCACTAATGATTAATTTTTTCTTGATGGTTAAAATAGATTGGTAAGTAAATTTATCTATAATAAGTAAATTTATCATTGATTTTTTCTTGATAAGTAAATCAATATTTCATAAATTTATCTATAATTCTTATTTAATTTTTCTTAATTATATTAAATTATATTTTATTAAATTGTTAAAAAATTTAAGTTGCTTATAAATAATTTTATGTGTTTTTATAATTAACTCGATATTGTGTATAAAAGGTTTAAGTTATGAATGTTATAATATAAAAAAATAAATTTATTTTCAATGTTTATTTGTTAGTTTGATGAGAATAATGTTGCATAGTAATGATTAATTTTTTCTTGATTGGTTAAGGGATATTGTGAAATTATTTTATGTTAATTTAATGTTATGAATGCTATATAATATAAAGAAAAATATTTCTAATATATTTTTAATGCATCTTTATATTTTATAAAACAAACATCTAAAAATAAAATGATTGTAAAAAAAATACAACTTAATGAGTGAACATACATTTAAAGTTAAAAGTGAAATTATAAAACAAATTGTAAATTTATTTTATTTTTCTTCTATAAATATAATTTTTTTATTTTTTGTCCGCCTAGTAATGCCCACTTCTCCTTTTAATGAATATTTTATTTTGCAAGGGTTGATTTAGTGTTGCCGTTGATCTATTTCCTACTGATATCAACAGTGCCCACCATCCCGTGATCGGGAATTGAAGGATTGCAAAATCACAGGTGAGCGCCACGTGTCCTATCCGGGGGATCAAATTTGAGCTATCGCTGACCAACTACCATTTGATCTGAGACATTCCCCGCCATCCTGCGATGGTGCTTGGGTTGATTGCGAAATCGCGGGCGGGTGCCACGTGTCTCATCCAATGAAACCTAAAGAGTAAAAGAAACACTAGTCGACTTTAAATGTATTAAGGGGCGGATTACTAAAGTGTTCTTGAGATGCACATGTTCTAAATCGACGGATATGTTATAATCTCGCTGGAAAAGCTACTCGAAGGTTAACGACATGGCTGGTGACTATGTTAAAGGAATGAGATCAACGGCGCCCACTAACCCACGATTAGAGATTATAGGGATCGCGATATCATGGGTAGGTGCCACATGCCCTTCCTAAAAGATGAAATCTGTGTGACCATTGATGAGCTGTCTCTTCAAGATTGATGGTGCCCGCCATCCTATGATTAGGAATTTTGGGATCACGATGTTTCGGGTGCCTGCCACGTGTCTCATCCAATGAAGCCTAAGGAGTGAAGAAAGCGTTTGTCAGTTTTAAATGTATTACAAGGAGGATTACTAATACACTTGTAAGATGCACATTTTTTATTTCAACGTAGATGTTATGATTTTAAGAGAAAAGTTGCTCGACAGTTAAAGGAAAGGATGATGACCATTTTTGAAGGAGTAGGATTTATGGTAAAAAGATCGACGGTGCCCACCATTCCGCGATGATAAATCAAAGGATTGTGATATCGTGGGCAACCACCACGTGGCATTCCTTTGTGGCGTATGACATAGTGGGCCCCTTTATTTTCGTGTTGGTGATTATGTCAGCCTATTTTGAAGATGGTCGTCGATGATTTGATCAAACTGAAGGATCAACGGCTCAAATTTAAATATGTATAAAATTATGGTTGGAGCCATTCGTGCAGCCCGCAAGTGAGCTTTAATGGTGGATGAGACATCCACTGGTAGAATTTGATTGACATAAAATCAATTTACTCATCTCATTTGTATCACAAAGCATCCAAGTATTTCATGAAAATAGTTTTAGAGCCAAAGGTGAAATTGCGAGCAGCTGCTGCCAGAAATTGGAGTTTGTGCGAAAAAAGCCGTGAGTTAATTTTCTCTATTTCCCAGTTATTCTTCACCTAAATTTGGGAAAGGGGGGATCTGCTATGCTTGTCACTAAGTTCATTAAAATATTTTGTTAGGGCTATTGTTTAATCATAAATTATGAGGAATTGTGGTATTTTTACTTTGTAATTTCCTATCTTTGCTTAGCCATAGCCACTTGAAGTGTAACATTGTAGTGCGGCCCTAATTTGTCTAAAATAGCACCAACCAAGCAGCACTCTGGCCACATTGAATATTTGAAAAAAAACTTGTACGATGATTTCCTAGATCAATTTCCATTATCAACAAATGAGATAAGGAAAGGTTTGGTGTTGATGTGAGGGAAAATCCTAGGGGATGGGTTGGTGTGTAATAATTCCAACATTGCTGATGCTAGGGTTCCACTCACAAGCTTAGAAATGTTTAGATTATGGTATGGGCAGAGGAATTTTCCTCATCTTTTTTTAAATGGATGGATGTATGACATGGGAAAGCTGGTTGTTCTAAATGTGTTCCCTGATGTGGACTTACTTAGAGTAGTGGCCAAAAGATATGACCCTATCACATGGGTAATCAGAGATAATGATGGAGGGGATCTATTAGAAATTAACAGAGATGTTATCCAACATACTTTTTATTTGAGTGAGCCAAGTGATGACTTGGTTCCTATTAATCTTGAAGAAATGAAGCAGGAGTATACAAAATTCCAATCTCTTTTTAGGGTTAAGCTGCTTCCACCTCATCTAGTTAAGGCAGGGGGTTCACAATTTCACATTAGCCCTAATGACCAGGAACCCTTCAGATTGAATTGTTTTGGAAAGTCTTTCCTGGCTACTTTATATTCACTATGTCAGATTTTCGGTTTCAACCCTAGTGCAGTAATGTCAATTGCATACATGTTCATGGGGGTGCAAATACAAAACCCTAAATTCTCTGTAACATATGACTTTGCTTCTTTTTTGGTGGAGAGGATAGATGAAGGACTATCAAAGCTACAGAATGGTGATACTAGTACTCAATTCTTTTGGTATTCCATGTTGATGCATATGTTCTTGTTTAGGAATGTTGATTTCTTTGCTGAGAAGATGAACTTAAGACAATCAGTTAATGGAGAAAGATTTTCAATACAGATATGGGCTGCAGATTTGTCCTGTAATAAGGAAAGCACCAGTTATGTGTAATTTGATAATTATTTTACTGCAAGATTGAGGGCTAGATTAATAGTAAATATACCTAGGATCCCTCAGGAAGTTCATGATTTCCTTAGGCTGAAGGAGAGGAAACCAGAATTGAGGGTTTTACATAATTGGGGTGACATTATCCCATATCCAGTCAGCACTGTCCTGAGAATATATGGATTTCAAGGAACCCCTCACATACTGCCATACAATGTGCCACCAAGACTAGGGTTTGCAGAAGTTATGTGGCAGATGGGGTGTATTCATGAAGATAACCTAACTGGAAAGGGGAAGGGAACATTATTCCCTGATTATATAGTAGTGTCTGACTTTACATTTTCAAAGGGAGACTAGACACATTTTGACAAATTCTTTATTGATTACCATTTGAGATTTGGTCCAAGGTGACAACATGATCCTGAAGGTTTCTTTGCTCTTTTCAGACAAAAAATAAAAGGTAGAAAATTTGCACATGAGTTCAATTTCCCTGAGGACCTAATCATGAATGAATTTGATTTAAATAGACAGGAATTGAACAAAGAAAAGTGGATAGGTTATAGTAAGCTACTACATATTGTGCATGAAATGGATCTGACATATGATCCATTGATAGAATTCACTCCATACCACCAGAGAATTGATTTTTTAATGAAGAATTTCAAGGAGATAATGGACACCTTGATAACTAAAAAGATAAATTTAAGGCTAAGTCTGGATATGCAAGGACAAAGTGATATGCCAATTGAAACAAGGCTAGTATGTCAGCCTATAGAAAGATGGCTCATCTATAGGAGGAAAAGGGATACTGGCAATGATGAGGAAGAAGTAGACAGAAAAGGGAAGAAAATAATGAAGGCGCCTTGACGACTAGGCCCAAAATTCAAAGTACCTGGGGCTGTCAAAATCATTGAATTAAAACCTTCACTAGAGCGCAGTCCCCCATCACCACCACCTGAGCCAAGCCCTAAGAGGCAAAGAACTGATCACCTACCTGAGGATCTCACAGATGAAATTATTATTATTGATCAAGACATGCAAGTTGGTATGTTGTCCCCTCCTAGGTCAGCTAAATTGGTTCTATCTGATTTGGATATGAAGGGTAAGAGTGTGCAGGATGCAAGAATGGAGGCTTGCAAGGAGTTCTTAGATGATAATGCATTTGTAAAGACTCTTGTATTCTTGCAATTGGCATGGAGGATGAAATTTGAGGAATATCAAAATAAATGCAAGGAGAGAAGAGAACTAAGGCCTGATAGGTCAGATCAGGAGAATGATGAAGAAGTGAAAGCTGAACTAATGGAAGAGTTCAAAAATATCACTCCTCAAGAAGGAAGACAACTAGTGAATCAGGCTGGTGTTTTTATTTTTCCTGAATGGGACATCGCAGATGCAGTGGCTTTCAATTCCATTATGAAGTCCAAGAATCCTTTTCAGGATTCTGAAGAAGAAGTTAAGACATCATTACAAAACTCTGCCTTCAGTGAAGAATATGAGACCATGGCAATTTGGGCATTGGCTCCACAAGGAAGAAATCCAGACATTGCTAATATTAATCCAAATTTCAAAGGAGGATTAATAATAAAGAGGGCATCAGAGACTATAACAACTGAAGCCACTAGTTTAACTGTGAATGTAGCCAAGTTGGCCCAAAAGACTGCTGAAAGGGAGGATGAAAGAAAGAGCCTAATGGAGAAGTATAACATTTTAATTGAAGAATATAGTAAAATGCAACAGAGGAATGTTGAGCTACAAACTAAAGTAGAAAGGTTCAAGTATAGACATACTGGGGAAACATCCAATGCTCCAGGAACCATCACATCACCTCCCATAGCAGGGTCAATGCCTCCTGCTTCTCCAAATGTTTCTACACCAGGGTCTCCCATTCAAAATCCTGCTCTTACCCCTCCTCTAGAACAAGTTGATGAACAAATAGAGTGCTGTGTTGATCCAACAAAGAGGCAGCTCGTGTAGGAAATTGATCAATTACAGACATCACTAAGGGTAAAAGATGAGGGTTTTCTTTCAAAAGAAAAAAAAAATTTGACTCTTGTTTTGGAGCATTTAAATGAAAAGGTGGACAATAAACTGCCCTCTATACATTCTTTGTTTTCTTTGCTATTTGAAGCAATAAATAATATTGATAAGGATTAGGGGATAGTGATTCCAATAATTCAAAATTGGATCCCTAGGGAAAATAATCTAGATGTTATGAATAAAGCCTCAAGATTTGATGTAAATAGCAGGCCCCAATCATTGAATCTTACTTATATATTAGTTAAATCATTGCAAGGTTTTCAGACCTTACTAGATGATCTAAGTAGGAAGATTAGGGAATTGGTAAAGAAATTCAATGATTGGTGTAACACATTGTTACCTGATATAACTGATGAGCAGGGGGAAATCAGAACACTCCAACAATGGTAGGATCAAGCAAGTAAAGTCAACAATAATCAAATTAAAATAATTTGTGATGACTCAGATTATGATTTGTTGGTAAATTGTATGGATAAGATTATTCGTATGGGCTCATTTTTGGAATCTTTTGAAAGAGATGCTAATCAGGTAGCAGTAAAGTATTTTCCTTATAGTACAAAGGTAAAAGAGGTGATTGATTTTGACTAGCCAACTAATGAAGAATACCAGAGGTGGGTGGCTAAGTATTTGAATGATGATAAGTAAAAAGAGTGGGCTACCGATAGGTAGCAAATCAGATGTTGTGGTTACAACGTTTCTAGTTTTGTATGGATGACTTTTTTGGCATGGGTTTCGTGTTGTTTGTGGTTATTGCATCAAGCTTCCTCCACCAACATGATGAACGAGAATATGCTCCAGGATGATTGTTGTTGTAACGATTTGTGAACAAGAATATTTTTCAAGGTGGTGGCTGTTGTAACAAATTTTAGAATATCACTTGGTACTTCAATTGACTGGTGACAGGTGTACTTTCTGGTCCGGTGCTTATTTTCTCCTTCATTTTCTATAAGAAGGATTTCAAGGCCAGAAGTACGGGTTAGCAAGTTAGATATTTTTTGTCGAGTCTAGGTGAAGTTGCAGAGCGAATTCTAAAGTCTGATGGTTTTAGAGAAATGCAATTTAGGTTTTGAGTCATTATGTAACAGGTTTTGAGTTCATAGAGATTTAATGTTGTATGTAAATACTATCATTTGAGTTGAAATGAAAATTCGAGCTCATGTCTCTCCATTGTACATGCATATCTGAACTTTGAATGAAATAACTAAGGGTTGTTTTATCCATCTCACTGTTGTGGTGTGTATGATTCTATTTTAGCTTTAATTCAAGGAATTAATCAAAATGCTTGAAGGGGATTATAGACAGATATGTGATGTATAAGAATTTGATAAGTAGTCCTAGGTTAGAATGCACACTGATGAGATTGTAATGCAATATTGTCAGGGATCTTATATGTGATGTATTAAATCTGTTATAAACCTCTAGATGCTTATGAATTTGACTCCTGCAATGGATATATGGCACTAATCTAAGTTGTAATTATTCGTGTAGTTTAGTATTTGTTTGTCTTTGCCTAGAGCTTGCTACAAATTGCAAATCATTGACTATCTTATACAATGGATAGTGTTTAATTATCTCATGCTCTAGATAGTTGATATTGTCTATGAACAACCAATTCTAGTTGATATTATCTTATTGTGTTGAGCTATTAAGTGAGATCATCTACTATTGTTAATGTTGTTTATAATAATGGTGCAGAGGTTGTAAACACATTAAAGGATCACCCTCCTAGCTCTTGTAGAGCCCGAAGTGTATGAGGCTTTTAAAGTCCTCGTCAGTTGTTCCAAGTTCTTCAAGCTGCCTTCAATTGGAATTGACAATTCCATAGGTATATTAGAAGACAAACCTGGTTACATTGTAAAAAGAACCAATATACATGTCAACCACTGAACAACCACCTCTACAACTGACTTTTTAATCTTTTATGATCACATGAAACATAAAACACACTAATTTCAAGGTTGTTAACATCACTATTGAAATGTTTTAATTTTTTGACCTTTCAAACATTAAAAAGTACATCATTAAATTAATTATGTAATGGCATAAAAATTAAAAACATCATGAATTAATTATGTAACCACATAAGTCAAATATAATTCTATCAAGAAATTAATATCAAATAGATAATATAATCGCATAACTTCTACATTTTAATGTCATTGATCTTCTTCTTCATCTAACTCTTTGTCTATTATCTCGATCCAGATTGACATTGTAAGGATTGGTCATATCATTATCATCATCATTCGATATCAGTTTCGATAATGCCATCATCCACACGGATATCATCTTCATGAACATTAACTCCTACATCATCATGATCTAGTTCCTCCTTTTCGACATCTTCGTCAGGACATCATCAACTAACTGCTGATCATGATCATCATCTACATCATCTTCTAGTTCTTGGTATCTTCTTCTTCCACCACATTATACTTTACCACCTTCCTCTTAGGATCATGTCTAACAACAAATGACCAACCCAGCTTTAATTCGAACCTCCGAGTAAAATACCTGCTCACATTGGCTTGGAAGAACATGAGGCTCATTTCCAGCTTGCTCAATCAACCTTGTATTAACCATGGTAAATCCATTATCATGTTCAAAAATAGTTCTCTCAGGATCATTTTCATTCAATCATAGCCTCTGTGACCATAGTGATCTAATTTAACAAACATTCCATGACTTAAAGTCACACTCAAGTATATCATCCAAAAATCCTATATATCAATTTTCTAAGACTTCTAGATGTATGTCATTTCTAGATGAAACATTAGTCACCTGAAAGACTGCAGTTATACCAGAATCACAAGTTTTTTTCATGTCATCCAACATTTTGATTCAAAATTTATGACCATTGCACCACATAGTTTTGTGGTGTTTCACCTGCAATATGTCAAACATGTAAAAAATATTGCAATATCATCAATTAATAAACATATTTATTCTTGGCCGAATGTATGCAAAGAAAATAATCTCAAGATATATATACATCAATATACTTGAAAATAATTAAATAATATGGGTGATTAATATATTTATATATACCTGTTTATCTCTTACACCATATGCTAAATCAATTTCCCTTTGTGTAACATTAGAATCTCCATTACGATGAGCTTCTTTAACCAATAAAGCCACACCTTCCCATGTTAATATGCGACCAGATTGTTGACATTGTTCAATCCATACTGTCATCCAATCAAGACTGTTGGCGACGTACAAATGTAGTGCATCCCACTCTCGACCAACTATACCAAAATAAATTGAAATTCACAAACAACATATAATTAGTTAAATACCACAGTATACGACCTTAATTTATAATTGATGTATGTTGATTAAAAATTAAATAAGTACAATATACATAAAAACCATATGTAAAATGCATTCCAATTAATCTCCATGACCATCTTGTAATTACCTCTCACTTTCCTTAATCTACCTTTCCCCAACAGGTACTCTCCTTCGATTTGTTAATGGAGTTGGGATCCCAAATGCGATCTAAATAGATCTTTGCTACAAACTTAGGAATATATTCACTAATGTACACCAAAGTTTGGTATACCATATATCCCTCCACCATAGAACCCTCAGGATGTGCTCTTTTTCTAACCAAAGCCTTCAAAAATTTCAAGTGCCTCTCAACCATCCACATTGACCTTATGTGTACAGGTCCACACAATTCAATCTCCTCAACTTGGTGTATGATAGGAAGTGTTTTTGTGCATCAAAAATGCTAGCGACACTTTTTCATTTCAATACTAATAGACGAGAATTTTTCTCCAATAATTTATATCTTTTATGCATTTCCTTATCATAGCCATCTACAAGATTCAAGGTGCAAATATATTAACGAGTATTTAACAAAAATATACAAGATATTGCGGCTAACAAGTAAAACAAATGGCAATTATAAGATGTATACAATGAATTGAACATAACTCGGCTACTTCTTACCTCATGTATTTTCAAGATCATATATAACTTGCTTGACATTGTTGTCAAAGCTGCCCGGGAGAGATAGGAGGTAGAACGTGACGCTAACAATTATAAAACATCTCTTTTCATTATTTTTCCAAAAGTAGTAAACAATATTAATACACTGAAAAGTACATGCATTATACAAGTGTATATAATATACTGCATTAATTACCTTAATAAAGCGCTAATCATGTGTTTTTCATCCCCAATCTAAATTCACCTTTCGTTGTTATGATATTGTTTATGTTCACAGCAAATCCTGTGGGAAATCAATTTTTTCGTATGACTTCTTTTATAATATTTATTTGTTGCTTCATTAATAACCAAGGAAGGGCTTATATTAATTTGGTCTCCATCACTATTTAATTGAATGACATTTTTCATGGCAATACTGGCTTCCTAAATATAAAACAAAAACATATCATATATGATAGATAAACAATTTGATCCAATGTATAACCTTGACGATTAATTCTATTATATTCCAACTTCCATAGGTGAGGTGACATTCTTCATGGTTTTGATGTAGTCTCCTCTTTCCCATTGAAAAGATGTTTTTCAGTAGTTCGATACTTATGATTTCTATGGAGGAAGTTTCTATACTCATCAAACACCAGCTTTCCTAAACTTGTTGAATGATGATATTTCATCTTTGGACCACAAATTGGACATGCAAATTTTCCCCTTGTTTGAAGACCAGCAAGATCATATATAATTGGATTAAATATGTCAATTTTTATAATTATATATAATGAATAGATTATTTTAAAAACATTCATGATATCTACTTCATCAAATTAAATATTGTTAAAGTGCAATTGAATGTTATAACATACCACAAAAATGTGTTAGCCCTGGGGCATCATGAATTTTCCATACAAGCATTGCATGTAATTGAAATTGTCTGTCCTATTAGTCTGGAGACATCATACATAGTGATGCCAATCCATAACTTTAGTAACTCATCGATAAGAGGCTTGATATACACATTCATATCTTTGACTTGGTACTTACCTAGTTGAATGAACATAAAAATTACATAATTATTATAACCATTTTACTGCAATATATATAAATTAATGTACATGACTATTGAATGAAAAAAATATAATTCATTATGCAAAAAATAAGACAAATGAGATGCTACTACGTTAAAGAAAATTGATGTAAAAAAATACCTGGAACAATCATTGACAACATTATGTTCTCCCTCTTTATTGACATCTATGGAGGAATGTTATTGTTGATAACAAAAACAAGCCATACCGAGTAAATAGATCTCAGCTCTCCAAATGGATTGACACTGTCCACTCCTAATGAAAGCCTGAGATTACGAGGTTCTTCTTTAAAGTGTGGCCATTTTTCCTCCATGTCCCTAAACGCAGAACCATCTGTAGGCATTCAAAGAATGCCATCTCCACTTCTATTCCGTGCATGGTAATCCATCAATTGCGCTAAGCTTTCACACCTAAATAATCATTGCATACATAGAATAATAGGAATATAACGAAGAACCTTGCGAGGCACCTTTTTTGTTAGTTGATTTGTTCGATATCTACTGATATGACATTCTGAGCATTCTATTGCAAATTCTTGTTGTTTATGATATATAATATGATCATTGGGACATGCATCTATTTTTTGATACTCCATTTCGATATCTTTTATAATGGCACATAAATCTCAGTATGAGCGAGGTAAAATATTTGATGGTGGTAACAAATATTCACCAATAAATCTATAACAAAACATAATTTGTTCATATAAAGAATATTAATGGTACATATTTCATCCTTTATTTAATAGTGATGAACTAACAACAATTAAAATAGATGAAAAAAGATGACATATATGGCATACCTTAACATCCGTGAGATTGCTATGTTTGATAAACCATTCATAACTTTCAAATTCAACAGCAAAAATACAATAGAGAGAAGAGTTGTTTCAGAGCCTTCATAAAGGGGCTTGTATGCCTTGTCGAGTACAGGTAAATCATGAACATCATCAAAGTCATCTTGATCATCATGATCAGCTCTGCCACTAAATGTGGCATGTATCAATGTATTTATACCATCATCTTCAACTATGTTTTCTGGTGCATGATCATCTTCTTCCATAGGATCATTAACTTCATCTTCGATATTCACAGCTCCATGTTCATCTGCTTGCAAAACCACATTCTCTGGGCCGTGATAATCCATATCATCATCTTACCCTGTGGGCACTCTAATCTTTATAATAATGATAATAATAAATAAACCTATGATCATGATCAAGGATTATATATATATATATAAAATGTTAAAACAATATAAACATTTACAAATTCAATCAATATAAACACATTATTAATGAACAACCTACCAATGGATCTATTAATCATGCCTCCTCTCAACATGACCATGTTGCTGCCTTACAATGTTTCTTAGTTGTTGTGATTAAAATTCATCTCGGGCTTTTAAGCCCTTGCAATTATTGCAAGGACAATAACATTTCCCATCACCCTTTTTTTTCAATCTAGCCCACAATCTATCAAGTGTCTCTTCATTTTTTTCTGGACTAATATTATCTGACATGATTTTTCTTTACCAAGCTTGACTATTTAGATCTTCAAAAAATATCAAACTCACACTCCAATAATTTTTATTCATAGACATGTAACATAATCTAATTATTCTGATATTTTACACCAAAAAAATTTGGCATGCAACCACCACTGCAAAAGAGAACATAGTTTGAAGTTAATGACCCCAAAAAACACTTTATAATGCTATTTTCAAAACTTATTAAATTCATATTTTTCTATGATTTCCAACCGTTAAGACTCCTAAAATCAAAATATTGAACTTGATCACAAAATTTCTACAATAATGGAGGTAGCGAGCTAGTAAAAGCAAGTGACCCATTCCTAAAGAGCAACAAGTCAGAATCATCATTGCTAATGTCAATACAAATTTATCCTTTTAGTTAAAGATGCAATGTGTCACTTCTTATGACGAGCTTATCCCTAGGGCCCTTGACATTGAGAGAGCCCTAATAAAAAATAACAGAAGCATTGGTAAGAGCATGATTATGGTACAAACCCTAGGCCTCCATAGAAACATAAACAATAACTATAATGGATTAGTGAGGTTGCAATACCAGAAAGATTGAGACATTGTAGGTAATAACAAAATCTTGCAATCTAAATATTGTATCCAATAACAAGCACACTATGTAGCTTAGTGACATTTGTAAATGCAATCTATGGTAAGAAGAATGATAGTCACTTGAGATGTGACAGTCAAAAACAAGTTGAGCAGTGACAAGATAATAAAGCTCAAACCTTGCATAGTAAAGTGGAGATTTTAACAGTGAGTTTCCTTACCCCCTTGCTGACCTTAAGAGTTTTTCAATTACTTTTGGTAGTGTTAGACAAAGCAAATGCAATTAGGGAATGACTGTCCAAATGAAGTAACAATGGTAATCATAGGTTCAATGTTTCTTCTTAGCCATTAATATTGTATAATGGAGGTAGTGGATTGCATGTTTGAGCAGTGTTTTGAGACTCACCAAAGATTGGAGAATAGTGAATAATACCTTGTGGACTGTGAAGTAGTGTCAATAAGGTTGAAGGATCTTAAGAACTACAATACCATGAAACAATGAGTCCCCTGTAGTAAGTAGGCAGTCTATAGGACATAGTTTGATTTTATAGAAGGATGCTCATGAAAATAATATTCAAGTGATAGTGAGTGAGTTGTTTGAGATTGCAGTTGAGGGTGCAATACCCAGTCTTAAAAGAAGTTAGCAAAGCAGTAAATGTGCAAGAAAATCAAATCGTATACAACAAACAATTCATAATGTTATCTTCCATAATTCTTTGAGTTTGAAGACAAATATCTCATTGTATTTTCATGATGAAAGTGGTGACCTTAATGGTCAATCACTGGCAACCATGATTTTAAAACATGCTATTGTGCTTATGGAGGCAACATTTTAAGCAAGGCAATGAGTGGTGGTTTGGAACAATGGCAGGTATGAATGACTTGTTTTATATGCATACTATGCAGTCTAGCTTAAGACACCATTCTTAGAAGAGATTGAAGGTGGATTATGGAACTCAAGGGTTACCATGAAAAGGATTAAAGCAAAGACTGAGATCTATTTAAAATCCATGGTCATGAAGATATTAAAGATGTCACATGCAAAAACCTAGTAGCCGGAGAGTAATGAATACAATGCCAAAGAGGATAGTGTGTGGCCGAAGATTTAGGAGATTCCACATTATCTAATTGCTAGTGGGAAATACATCATTTATTTATTTTTAATTAAAATAAATCATTCTAAACCCTATATAGGATACATTGGATACTTCAAAAGCCTCCAAGGACATTGAGATTATGCAACATATGTCAAGTAACATTCATAAGGTTTAGAAAAATCTTGATCAATTTCAGAATAGCCCATTAAACATGGGTTGTGCTTGAATGCACTACATAATTGATATAACACAACCACTGCGATATCAACCTATTATAGGCTCTTTATTGCAGCAAGAGGTAATCACTCTTCGATCATGCTATAATTACATCCTAACCTATTAAACTTGAGACAACCCGAATGCACCCAATGATGATTGACACCTACATTATACAACCTAAATTAACTACATTATATGAGTGCCTCCATTTCTATCACAACATAGCCACATTAAACTTGGGCCACACATGAATGCATCTTGTATTTTTTATAGCACAACTGTGCCACATGACCAATAGAGTTATGGATCACATCATTATAGTCACAAGAATATGTTCCTCAGTTGTGATCTTATGGTGATTCCACACAACAAAATCTGAACATGAAATTCTCAAAACCCTTAACCTCTATAAATGAAATCTAATGAGATGTTGCTTTAAAATATGATTTTCAAACCTGGAACTACAAATCTGACTTCACAACTGAATTCTGCAAAAAGATAATGACTACCCTCAACCTGGCGATATCTTCTTGAATTTTTTTTTATTTTTCCCAAGAAAATCATCCTTAGTTCTCCACAAACTGTCTCAAGTAGAGCAAAACACTGTCGCAATAAATCAGGCGTGAACTCACTTTTCTTTATGTTGGCCACAATTTTATTTTTTTTAATTTTTCATGTTTGTCAAAAATTTGATGAAACTGATAGCCGACATTTTGACAAACCCTAGGTTCATCTTAATTTCAATGAACGTCGGGGATAAACTTTCAAAAAATTAGAAATTACACATCAAATTTTACAAGCACCTGATGAACATCAAATTTTACATATTTCATCAAACAGTTTCATCGTATTTTGCAGTCAAATGTATTAATGAACCATTATGGAAAGTATTAAAGCAAGACCCATGCTATATAGGATACATTTCCCTGATCAGGTTTACATACCTTAATGATCAAACACAAGCTTCCCACACACTCTAGGATAAAATCCAAGATCATACCACAACTTTGTCAAGACAACTAATTTTTTGACCCAAGATTTAAGGTTATTTTTTAATACCAACATAAGCATCGGTAAGAGCATGATTAGGGTACAAACCCTAGGCCTCCATAGAAACATAAACAATAACTCTAGCAGATTAGTGAGGTTATAATACCAGAAAGATTGAGACATTGTAGCTAATAACAAAATCTTACAATCTAAAGATTGTAGCCAATAACAAGCACACTATATAGCTTAGTGACATTTGTAAATGCAATCTATGGTAAGAAGAATGATAGTCACTTGAGATGTGATAGTCAAAAAGATGCTTAGCAGTGACAAGATAATAAAGCTCAAACCTTGCATAGTAAAGTGGAAATTTTAACAGTGAATTTCTTTACCCCTTTGCTGACCTTAAGGGTTTTTCAAATGCTTTTGGTAGTGTTAAAAAAGGCAAATGCAATCAAGGAATGACTGTCCAAATGAAGTAACAGTGGTAATCACAGATTCAATGTTTTTTCTTAGCCATTAATGTATAATGGAGGTAGTGGATTGCATGTTTGAGCAGTGTTTTGAGACTCATCAAAGATGGGAGAATAGTAAATAATACCTTGTGGACTATGAAGTAGTGTCAATAAGGTTGAAAGATCTTAAGATCTACAATACCATGAAACAATGAGTCCCCTGTAGTAAGTAGGTGGTCTATAGGGCATAGTTTGATTTTATAGAAGGATGCTCATGAAATGAATCTTCAAGTGATAGTGAGTGAGTTGTTTGAGATTGCAGTTGAGAGCACAATACCCAGTCTTAAAGGAAGTTAGCAAAGCAGTAAATGTGCAAGAAAATCAAATTGTACACAACAAACAATTCACAATGTTATCCTTCATAATGCCTTGAGTTTGAAGACAAATATCTCATTGTATCTTGATGAAAGTGGTGACCTTAATGGTTAATCACTGACAACCATGATTTTAAAACATGCTATTGTGCTTATGGAGGCAACATTTTAAGCAAGGCAGTGAGTGGTGGTTTGGAACAATGGCAGGTATGAAAGACTTGCTTTACATGCATACTATGCAGTCGAGCTTAAGACATCATTCTTAGAAGAGATTGAAGGTGGATTATGGAACTCAAGTTACCATGAAAACAATTAAAGCAAAGATTGAGATCTATTTAAAAGCCACGGTGATGAAGATATTAAAGATGTCACATGCAAAACCCTAGTAGCCGAAGTAATGAATATAGTGCCAAAGAGGATAGTGTGTTGGGGCAGATTTAGGAGATCTCCGCATTATCTAATTATAGGGAAATACATCATTTATTTATTTTTTTAATTAAAATAAATAGTTCTAAACCCTATATAGGATACATTGATACTTCAAAAGTCTTTGAAGGAATTTGAGATTATGCAAATATATGTCAAGTAAATACCTAGATTACAAATAGTAGCAGGACCAATGTAAGATTTGTTGAGCAAAGCAGGAATGAGATAAGCAACAATGAATCCTATTCCTCCTTTCATGCACATCTCCTCACTGTTCTCTGTCATTATTTATGGAAACACTTCTCCATTTTGGCGGTCTATGCTTGAAAATAATGTTTTGACGAAGGTTTTAGAGTATGTTTATTAAAATGAAAACTTCATTTTGGTGGGCTACGCCTGAAAATAAGATTTTGACAAAAGTTTTAGGGTATGTTTATTAAAGTTTTAGAGTATTTTGGCAGGCTATATTCTTGATTCCTTAAATGATTTATTCAAATGGATTGTGACTAAATAAATAACTAACTATTTAGTCATTTTTATTTGTGTGACTAAATAATTTTTAATCAACGACCAAATTAGTAATTTATTTACTCATTTATAGCTGAGTTGCAAAAAATGAGTAGAATTTAGTCATTTTTAGTTGTTGTGACTAAAATTTTTAGTCACCTGGTCATTTATTTTCCAAATTCTACTAGTGTGTGCTTCCTTATGCGATTAGGGCTCTCTCAATGTTGAAGGCCCTAGGGATAAGCTCATCATAAAAAGCGACACATTGCATCTTTAACTAAAAGGATAAATCTGTATTGACATTAGCAATAATGATTCTGACTTGTTGCTCCTTAGGAATGGGTCACTTGCTCTTACTAGCTCGCTACCTCCATCATTGTAGGAAGTTTGTGATCAAGTTCAATATTATGATTTTAGGAGTCTTAACAGCTGGAAACCATAGTAAAATCATAATTTAATAAGTTTTGGAATTAACATTTTAAAGTGTTTTTTGGGGTCATTAACTCCAGACTATCTTATCTTTTGCAAGGTTGGTTGCATGCCAAAAAATTTTGGTGTAGAATATCATAATTATTATATTTTGTTACCTATCCATGAATAAAAATTATTGGAGTGTGAGTTTGATATTTTTTGAAGATCTAAATAGTCAAGCTTGGTAAAGAAAAATCATGTCAGATAATATTAGTCCAAAACAAAATGAAGAGACACTTGATAGATTGTGGGGTAGATTGAAAAGAAAGGGTGATGGGAAATGTTATTGTCCTTGCAATAATTGCAAGGGCTTAAAGATAAGATGACTTTTAATCACAACAACTGAGAAACATTGTAGGTAGCATGGTCACATTGAAGGGGGGCATGATTATCGTCCATTGGTAATTTGTTCATTATATGTGTTTATATTGATTGAATTTGTAAATATTTATATCGTTTTAACATTATATATATATAATCACTTGATCATGATCATGGTTTATTTGTGTCTATCATTATTATAAAGGTGGGGTGCCCTAGGGCAGATGATATGGATTATCATGTCCCAAAGAATGTGGTTTGCAAGTGGATGAACATAGAGCTGTGAATATCGAAGTTGAAGTTAATGATCCTATGGAAGAAGATGATCATGCACCAGAAAACACAGTTGAAGATGATGGTACAAATACATTGATCCATGACACATTTAGTGGTAGAGCTGATCATGATGATCGAGATGACTTTGATGATGTTCATGATTTACCTGTACTTGAGAAGGCATATGAGCCCCTTTTATGAAGGCTCCCAAACAACTCTTCTCTCTACTATTTGAACTTGTTGCTGTTGAATTTGAGAGTTATGAATGGTTTATCAAACATAGCAATCTCATGGATGTTAAGGTATGTCATATATGTCATCTTTTTTCATCTATTTTAATTGTTATTAGTTCATCACTTGTAAATAAAGGATAAAATATGTACGATTAATATTCTTTATATTAAAAATAAAAAATTGTAGATTGATTGGCAAATTTTTTTTACCACCATCAAATATTTTACCTCGCTCATACTGAGATTTATCTGGCATTATGAAAGATATCAGAATGGAGTATCAAGCAATAGATGCATATCCCAATTATCATATTATATATCATAAACAACAAGAATTTGCAACAGAATGCCCAGAATGTCATATCAGTAGATATCGAACAGATCAACTAACAAAAAAGGTGCTTCGCAAGGTTCTTCATTATATTCCCATTATTCCACGTATGCAACGATTATTTAGGTGTGAAAGCTTAGTGCAATTTATGGATTTCCATGCACGGAATAGAAGTGGAGATGACATTATTTGAATGTCTGCAGATGGTTCTTCATTTAGGGACATGGAGGAAAAATGGCCACACTTTAAAGAAGAACCTCGTAATCTCAAGCTTTCATTGGGAGCAGACGGTGTCAATCCATTTGGAGAGCTAAGATCTATTTACTCGGTGTGGCATTTTTTTGTTATCAACAATAACATTCCTCCATGGATGTCAATAAAGAGGGAGCACATAATGTTGTCAATGATTATTCCAGGTATTTGCTTACATCAATTTTCTTTAACGTAGTAGCATCTCATTTGTCTTATTTGTTGCATAATGACATATTTTTTTCATTCAATAGTCATGTAGATTCATTTATATATATTGCAGTAAAATGCTTATAATA
>VDFB02196429.1:0-13867 GCA_007258455.2 Sequoia sempervirens | reverse complement strand
AGGAAAGTATGCAGATATATGCATAGAAGTGTACTTATGAGTGGAAGTCAATCAGATTTGGGAAAATAGAGGCGATGATTTATAGAAGGGTGCACCTTTGCCTGGAGACATGTCCTTTCAAGCAGAATCTAATCTCCTTGTTATAGGTAATTCTGCCCATTGCAAAGATCAGATTTTAGTAGCAGGATGAAATTAGAAAAAGAAAAAGCAAGAGGTGGCCAAGGGCAGAAATAGAATATGTTTTGTGAATAACGAAGACCCTTGATCTTCAATCTTCATTGCAGCAGCAGCAGTTTTACTGACACCCAAAGTATGCAGCAGTCATATCAGCAGTAATCATTCATAATAGTGCCTCATTCTTCATTCTTCATTTCTTTTTCATTGAATTCCTTATCAATCTTTGCCAAAAGTAACTGAGCTTTAAACAATTTTTATCAATTATCAGTGAGTTTTCAGTCAATTACAGTAAGTTTTCCGCCAGAAATTCAGCACGCTTTCCTTTATCTTTGGCTGGATGATTGTATTATCAGTGAAGAGTGCCTGATTTCAGCAATCCATCATTAATATTTCTTTTGAAAACAATTTGATCAATCAAGAGAGTAACTCTGAAAATTCGGATTTCCACCTACGAGGCAGCGCTTAGGATTTTTAAATGAATATGCAGCATATTACACACGCTCTATGCAGCGCTATTGTGATTAAATATGAGTTGACCAACCTGCTAATACAACACATTGTATATTAAGACTTATAGATACAGGACCCCAGAGTGGTAACAATCGAGCCTCTCAAGGTGCTCGAAACACGTAAGCTTCGTTTGCGTAACAAGGAGGTTCTACAGTGCAAAGTCTAGTGGGACCAGTATGCAAAAGATTCTGCCACATGGGAAGACTATGCTAAAATTGAGCAGAAAGTTTCCACATGTCTTACATGCTTTTCTGAATGCTTGAAAAAAAATGATGTGTTTGTTTTATTTTTATATTATGTTAGCTACATAAAATCATCGAGAACAATGATTCACAAGGGGTGGGATATGTTACACCCCGTTGTGCATTTACCTATTTACTATTACTATGATAGGGTAAAATACTGAATAAATGAATGTGTTTGTATCTTTTATTGAAAAACGTGTGTTTGCACTTTGATTATATGTATTACTTGGAAATGATGAAAGGAAGTTAAATTGATTTGATGATTATGATTAAATCTTATGAATGTTGATTTAATTTAGTATTCTGATTATAAAAAGAATATATATATGCAATGATCATTTTGATGAACAGCTAACTACCAATGCCATGTTCTAAGTTGAATGCAGATACAGGGATCAAGCCTCCAGAAGGGAGGGGAAGTATCACTCAAGGGAAGTGATTGGTCGGTTAGCCCTTAAACAAAGCCTAACTGAGCTTTTTCACACACACATATAGATTGGTCTAGTTGAGTAGTAGTTCGGGAAATTGGTAAGTCATCCCTTAGTGTTATTTGTGTTCGAATTGTGATTCTATGGTGAATGTTCTTGTTTGTGATATTGTTGAGTTTCCTTTGTGCTTGTGAGTTCTTTCTTATATATTCTTTGTTCAAATTGATGATATATATATACATGGTATGTACATATATGTATACATGGTATGTACATATATGTATACATGTACATGTCGATGGTTAACCCATACACGAGTTAAAACGTACATGAGTATACATAGGTAGACGCACCTACGCATGCTCATGGATGGATTGCTCATGGGCATGAGAATATCGAATGGATAATAAGACATGTATACATCATATGTGTGTGTGTGTGTATATATATATATATCGATTGATTGTATAAGCGAATGTATATACGGATATATGCATATATACATATATATACACACATATTGAGTATATTGATATATGTATGTATATACATATATATAGATATATATACACATGGCTTTATTTATAAAATGATAACATAGATATATGCATTCGGTATTAAATACCGAATGATATATATTTAATATTGTGAAAGTTGATATATATATATATATATATATATATTGATAAAGTATTATGTTTAAAACAAAGCGCTGTATGTAAATTAAAGCGTTGTTGATATTATGAAATAAAGCACATACTATATAGTGCACACTACATTTAAATGAATATGCAGCATATTACGCTTTCACTTTATGCAGCACTATAGTCATTAAGTATGAGTCGACCAACCTGCTAATACAACGCATTGTATATTAAGACTTAGTCAAAAGATATATGAGATATTAGAAAGGTATTTAGTCGTTGACTTAGTCTAAACACAGCAACATCAAAATGCACGATCGCAGAAATAGGTGGTGCCAAAATATGAAAATTGCATTGTGATTAGAAGTCTAAATTATTGAGTACTGTCCAGCGATGGAAGACCAAGTAAAATGTGGAGTAATTCATGATAAAGCTAGCATATTTGGAGTCGACCTGTTATATCTTTCACCTTGCATTTCTAAACTGAATTCTTCTTGTATCTGTTTCTGTCGATCAGCTGCTCTGCTTTGATGAGTAATGATTTTAATTGCTGCCACCAATTGGAATTAGTTGCTGAGTTGAACTTTATATTGTGAGAAGTGTCATTCAACATAGCTTAATTGTAGCCAACTAAGTCTCATATTTTTGTATAAATAGGAGTGAAGATTACTTCATTTGGACGCATTGTTCAATTGCACTCTGCTGTTTTAGTCTGAGTTATTCTTGTTTAAAGCTGAGAGTTGTTTGTGAGGAAAGTTAAGAGAGTTTTTGTGAGAATTTATGTGGTTTGGGAGAATTACTGAGGAGTCTTGGAGTGGATTAAGCTTGCAAGTCAATTTATTTCACTGGGGAATTAGCGTTTTACAGGGATGTTATTTTGTCCTCTTATTCTATTTATGTATTACAGTATTTGAAAAGATTGAATGTTGAGGTTGTCTTGTGTTTTGATATGCATTGATTTGCTAGGTTAGGGAAAGATTATGTTTGGAAGAATCTTAACCTACTTAATTCTTATGAACCTTGTTTGAGTGTTTGTACATACTCCATATTAAGGAGTGGATGCATTCGTTAGTATTATATACTAGGAAAGAGGAAGCTTAGAATAGCTTATGAAGTATTTGTTTTCAATTTATTTGAGTAATCCGAGCTATAGAGAGTTTATTGATTACCTTAGAACTAGATTGTTCTATGAAGAAAGTAGCTTATGTGTCACATTTATTTAGTAGGAATGTTATAATCGTAGGTTGTTCCTGGGGTTAAAGATTACCTTAAGAAGGGAATTGCTTACGTGTAGTTTATTGTAAAAGAAAAAGGTTGTTCCTAGGGTTAAAGATTACCTTAAGAAGGGAATTGCCTATGCATAATACATGAATGGTCATTACCAAATCGAGCTAACATAGTGGGTGAAGAGATGACTTTTTATATGAAACTTTGGTCAAAGTAGTGTAAGTAGCCACTGTTTACACTATCAAGGTTCATTGTATCCAGTATAAACATTCTAGTTCGGGATTTTCATACTCGTAGGTGTAGCTACTGTATGATTAGGTTTTGGATTGTAGGGCACAACACTAAGCTCAGAAAGGCTATTTGTTATGGGGTTTTACCAACCAATCTCTTCGTTGAAGGGTAGGGCCATCTTACCATATGTGGCAAATGTACAAGGGACCACATTTGAGTCCGTGGTTGGTGGAAAAGCATTTGAGTGATGCTTCTCCTCATTAGTTGGCAGCCGAGATTTGCAAGGATTTTCCTGGACCATTTGTTACTAGTGCTAATGAACCTCAAAGAGCTATGTATGTTTTCTTATATCCATTTTTGTGGAAGTTGTAATGCAAGATATGTTATCTTGAGATTTTAAATGTATTGGAAGAATTGTAATATTCAATTATAATGCAAATGGAAAGTTTGGAATATGTGTTATTTCAGATGTGCATTTAGTCTTTGAAATAGAAGAAAAAAATTTATTGCTATGAGTTTTGAACATAGTTATTTACTTGAGGTTAAAATTTAGTGAATTTACTTTCGTTGAACAATCGGCATGTTACACGTGCAAATTTCAAAGCGCACCCGGGCGATAGTTTCAAATTGGACAAACTACTACATTCAGTTCCCAACTTTCATATATATCAAAGCATTTGGCCTCACATTTTATCCTTAGATGTTGCCAAGGTATTTAGGTGACTAAGTTATCTTCCTGGAATATTTGTGGCAAGTCTCAATGGTGCATTTTTTTTTGAGAGGGTGACAAGTTGTGCATTGGTTTTCCAATCCAACTTGGTATATATAAATGTAAGAGTACTATGGATTCCAAATTCCTTAACAACAAAAGGCCAAATTCAACTTTAAACATTTATATAGGAAGCATAGATATGATATGAAAGATATCATGCTTAACAGAGTGGGAATCAAATATATGCATCTTTTGAAGATTGAAGATATTGTGCCAATTGTGCAAACAAGTTTGAGGTCAAAAGGAGAAATTTTAATCGCTTAATCATCAAGCAATTTTCTAGCATACTTCAAGAAGAAGACATTTCAAATGGTGAGTTTGGCATTTGTTATTAGCTCATTGAGAAAAACATTGATCAACGGCTTTTACCTTCTAGTGAATTAGGAAAACAAAGAAACTTTTCAAATCAAGAAAAAACAAAGGTGATCTTGAGTCAAACTAGATTCTTCTCCAAATAAAAAATGATAGGAAGATCTTGAGGGGCACCAAAAGATAAAGTACAAATTCCAAAGCTATCACTAGTGAATGTGCCTACTTTGTCTTCCTCAAGAATAGATTCAGCGAACCCCTTTTCGATTTCTAAGTTTTTTTCTTCAACAAGAGATATAGGGCTTTAGATCTAGATTCTCCATTGCTTTTTTTGCAATTTGGAGATGGGTGGACTTTAGGCATTTTGGCACAAAAGACCTCGATGTTACCCAGGAGGCTGATCTTGAATCCTAATTTTGACTAAGTAAATTTGTCCAACGGCCATCGGAGCTCTCAAGGAAAAAAAATTACACAAGGGTCGCATAACTCCTATAAATTTACTGCAAAATTTCAAAAAAATTTAAAAAAAAAAATTAATAACAATTCTAAGGTTATTAAGGAGCCACTACTTTAGCCATTGGCCCTAGTGACCGGGCCGACAGTCGGGTGATCAAATGGGCCGACTCTAATGGTACACTAACCTACCGATTCTACCGATGGTTGGGGCTTTGCCATTCGTTTCTCATACCGGACTTTTTTTCTTCCGCACCCAAAATTCCAACCAGCAAGGTCTTTATTATGAGCAAAAGAATATTTCCTATGTTCCACCTCGCTTCCTAGGACGTGGACTAAGTGGGGACGCCATTTCTGTGGATGGCAATTTTGAGGGATTTTAGGGATTCGGGACTACAGTGTGTATATATATATATATAGAGAGAGAGAGAGAGATAAATTTTAAAAAATATAGGGAAATTTCAGATATTCATATGAGTAATGATAATCATAACAATGAACATTAATACTACAACTACCTAATTGCTTCCATGGACCATAATTCATGTCAAATAGTCAATGTGCATATGATATAAAATAATAAAATGCTCAAAAGGCTACAAATTTGTACTACAAATGTCAAAATGACAGTGTCACAAGTGTCAGCCGTTTCAAAGGCCCCGTCCTAAACGCTTCCTCGAAGGGCACGAGGGCAAAACCCATACAACCCCGTATCAATCAATATTTCTGCCAGTTGAGAAGGAATATGCCTGGCTTACTTTTTGTTTTCCTAACGACTGCTTTTCGCATGAGGGAATATTCCTCCTCGACATATTCTCGCTGATGTTAGTATGACATCATGTTGATGTCAACGTACTGGCCGCAGAGCGTGGGCCTTTCAAGCCCTTTGGCCCTAAAGGAGCTATTTTTTTTTCTTTTGGCCATAACTTGGGCATACGATATCGAAATTGGGCGAACGAGATGTCGTCGGAACACTAGTTCTATCAACTTTCAAGTGGTGTTGGTCTCATCATAATTTTCTGTTGTTGGTGCATTCGATAGCCTGTTGAAGTTAGAGGTGTTGTTTTCACTCCCAAGCTCATAACTTTTGAGTTGTTTCTCCGTTTTTTTCAATTCCAGCGACATTGGGACGGCCTCTCAAAGCTCTTCACAACCATCTATGCACTTTTTTCTAGATTTTTATCCAAGTATGTTTTATTCAATTTTTTGTGTTTTCACACTCTGGTGAATTACTTGGACGCTTGAGCTCTGATACCATGTTAGAATTGTGAAAAACACGAGCCACAGGATCAAACAACAAACAAAGACACCTTCCACGCAAGAGAGCTGCAAACAATAATATGCAATATTCCTCAACAAGAAAAAGCTACAGAATGAACCTCAAGAATCTTCAAGGAAAACAAGAGTCCTCAAAGGTTGAGAGTTCTATCAAAGGTATGATAATACAATGAGGGTTGATTGTTATATAGGAGCAACCCTAAATGATAAAAGGATTAGATCATGACAAGTGTCAACATCACATGCAATGAGACAGAATGATCTAATAATAGCTCTCTAATTAACATAGAAAATCACTCCTAAGTTTAGCTTAAGTGCATGAGAATAAATTAGACTAATAATTAATTAAAGATTAATTAATTATTAGCTAATGCATGATTACTCTAACAAAGAAGAGAGACAAATAACATGGTTGTAGGAGGCAAAGGAAGCAAAGAAATTGTTAAAGGAAAAGGAAAACAAAAGATGGTTGATGATATAGTGGCAACCCCAAAGATTGGCGAATTGAGGTTAGTTGCTAAGAAGAGGTAAGGCATTTTTTTCATAACTCAACCAAGTTATAAACCATTGGTGATATCTTCTACTCCTTTATTTTCAACACCCACTTCTCCTTCCTGCTTCTCCACCTTCCAGATATCCTTCTCCGTCTCCCATTAGGCCATGTTCTCCAAAAATACCTACAAATGTTGTCTTAACATGCATTCAGCAAGAATCTCAAACTCCTCCTCCCTTTTCATCTCCATCATGTTTCCATTTCTACAGCCTCTCATTAATCCCATTCCTTCTCCTAAACCAGGCCCTGTCAATAACATTTCTCTTCCTATTTGAGAGCCCTATGGTATGTAGGAATTGAAATGATAATTAATTGATATATTCATATATTAGACTGAGGAGAGGAAAACTCCTTTTATAATACATTAAAGGACGATGTTTCTAAAAACAAACAATCGTTAACAAAAGAGAACTAAAGCAAATAATAGAAAGTTACTAGAAAATAACTGAAGCAAACTAAGTTAACTAAAAGCTAACTAACAACTAACTAAAAGCTAAGATGACCATTAAATATTACAATAATACTTTAATACCCTTCTTTAATGGTCATTCTACTAACTAAACTAAGTTTATCCATGATCTTTTGGAAACATATCATCGGTGACTGATAACGTGAGAAGCATAACCACCTCATGGTTACTGGTCCTTTCCCACAAAACAATCAAATCTAGACACCAACACTCGAAAACAATGAGCATTCTCTGCTTCTAGATATTATAACTTTTCCCATTGAACCTCTAGCTACTTTCCAACATAATGTTGGTCAAAGATGCCATCCCTCTCATTTTCCAAAAGCATGAAAAATGAGGTTAAAGTTGGTGATCAGTTGGCACAAAACCCAAGACAATCTACTCGCACAACTCCCATGATTTTTTTTTTAAATCGTCAAAATAGAGGCTCAAAAACCCACAATTTTGTTCACAAAAATCAGACTTCACCCTAGGTGGCAAAAAAAGCAAGATCTTTCAAAAAAAACTACAAAACCGGTTTACAAATTTCGCAACTACAAAAACAATTCAGACTTTGCCCAAAAAACCCTAGGCAAATAGAAAGGAAAGATTTTTTTTTCAAAAAAATCTTCAAAAACTACAAAAAAAAATTTATAAAAAACTCTTTCACTTAATTTTTATTTTCCTTAAAAACTCGCTAAAAATCAGGCACAATTTTTCAAAAATTTCAAACTTCAAGCTACTTCATTTTTGTTTAGAAAAAAAAAAAAAAAAATCGCCAAAAACTATTAGTCTACAAAAACCCTAGGCAAAGAAACCAATGCATTTTTAGATAGGAAAAAAAATCATCAAAATCCCTTCAAGATTTCCCACAAAATCGCGACGAACCCTTCACATACAACTGCATAATGCATTTACACACCAAAAAACAAATGCCTAAATCAAATCATGAACTCAAAAACAAACCACCTGCAACAGAGGTCGTGGTGCCCCAAAATCACACGCATCGCTCAAAACCTACTTAACTCAACACAGATGCCCAAAAAAGTCAAAAATCATTTCAAAACTGATGTGATCTGTAATAGAAAATGAAACGCCTAATTGCAGAAACTGTCATTTAAAACCCTCTAAGTCCGGCTGTAAGATTAGACGCTTAAATGCAGAGGAATGCGGTAAGGTTTTTATAATCGCTGATTTGCTTAAGAAAACACCCACGCAATGAGCAGTGAAACAAAAAATGAAGACGCCAAAAGAAACCTCGAGAAATGTAGTCGAGATCAAATGCAAATGTCTACAAAAGATCCGACGAAAAATCCCAAAAAAATCTTGAACAAACTGTGCTTAGAAAACCCGCAAAAATAGCCTAAAAAATTAGCGATTTGTAGCTTTAAAAATCCGCAATTTTTCATTGTAGAAAACCCTCAAAACCTCTTCTAAAAAAATTTTGAATTTTTTCAAGTAAATGCCCACAAATCTTTGCTGGAAAAAATCTGCGATTTTTTTAAGTAGAAAACCTTTCTTGATTTTTATTAAAAAAACAAACAAAAACTTCCGATAAAATTCTCAAAAAAATTTGTGTAAAACCTTTAACATTCGATTTTAAAAAAACTATCAAGCAAAAACATCTAAGAAATTTAAACAATTCCTTAAGAAAACACGAATTTTTATTGCTAAAAAATTCACCAAAAAAGATTGAGCCTAACCTCTGATACCATGAGATGATAATTAATTGATATATTCGTATATTAAACTGAGAGGAAAACTCCTTTTATAATACATTATAGGACGATGTGTCTAAAAAGAAACAATCGTTAACAAAAGAGAACTAAAGCAAATAACATAAAGTTACTAAAAACTAACTGAAGCAAACTAAGTTAACTAAAAGCTAACTAACGACTAGCTAAAAGCTAAGATGGCCATTAAATATTACAATAATTCTTTAACAGGAATGCCAAAATGATGCTCCAATGAGGGTAAAATTGGTGACTATCAAAAAGAAGAGAATCATGCCTTCCTATCAAATCAATTTTGCCACACTTACTATGATTGAAGATTCAAAGGAAAAAAAGCCTAAGAAACAATCCAAAATGAAGAGAACCATACGAGGTAGTTTGATCATGGAAACAACTTTTCCTCTTGAAGATAAAACTATACACAGAATGTTTTAGATAGCTAAGACAAATTTTGGGTGTTAGCACACATCATAGTTCAGATGAAAATCAAATTGATTACTACCAAATCACAATAAATTTAGATGAAAGCGATCTTTCCAATAATCACTACAGTATAATTCTAATAAACATGCAGACCCACACATACTTCAATTCAAACCACAGTACAAATGTAGTAAATTTCAAAGTTTAGAAGCATTGACATGCACATTATTTTAAATTACCAAAATTGAGAAATCCAAAACTTTTGCATTCCAAATTAATTATCTATATCTAAGTCTGAGAACAGTAGAAGTTTCCACTTCACAACTTCTTCTTGTAACATCCAATTCCCTCTATGATTTTGAAATTTTGCATAGTGATGAAACCACTCAAAGTAATCAACTGACTTGCCAAATTTAGTATAGCTTTCTTGGCTTTAAATGATCTTTAAAATCGACAATCCTAGAACTTGCTGAGTCCTCCAAGATTCGAATAATCAAGATTTTGACATGTCTCATCATCACATTTACTCAGGGAAATAAGAACCCATACTCCTTTCACTTAAAACGGTTAAAGGAACCACAGTACCAACAATTCAAACAAGTGAGGAACTGCCAAGTGTCAAAAGAAGACTAGCTCAGGCTTAGAAAAATTTACATCATAAAGGTAAAACAATAACAATACACAAACACTGGGAACTCAATTACAATAAGAAAGTGACACATACCAAATTACATGAACTAAACCTTTTGGAAATAAAGGCACCAAGTAAACAAAACCTCCAGCAACGGAACAACATATTTACCAGATACAACAAGACACTAGCACATGTCCAGCTCTCACTTACTCAGGAAGTCAAGAACTACAATTACAAACTCAAATCCAACAAAAAGACAGATAGGTCCAGGAAGACCATGAAACACAAGTTGCAACACAAAGGGAACTTCTTAAATGAAGTACGCAAGAACCTATACATTAAATATGAACAGCAGTCATGACAATTATCACGGAAAACAGTTGACTGCTGCAGTTAAACAGTTCTACAATTGCAACAGACAGTGAAAAATATAATAGAGCAGAAAGAAGGATAGTGAATATCATGGTCCTGGATCCAAATGGGTTGGACGTGTTGTGACAACAACAGAGTGAACTGCTTATACAAAATTTGAACATGTACACATTTGTAAGTTTGACCTTTACAGTATAGCATACAAAAGCAACCATTATGGTTCTACTTCTTTGTTGCCTTATATGTTTTTGCGCTATCAAATGCTTATTGATGGTTACATGTGGATGCCATGAGACACAACTTGCCAATGCAGCATGTGAAGATGACATGGTGGAAACTAGAGATTCATGTGCAACTATCTTGATGTTTGAGTATTAAAATTAGATTCTGTAATTGTGAACCTTGAAACCACAGATCAACAGGGATGTGTCCCCAGGACTAAAGTGGACCTCCAAGATGTAGGATTTCTCATAGATTAATGCTATTGCACCTTCACTGGTTTCCTTTCCCATGCATAGTTGCTATTCCAATTGCAATATCATTGAATAAGACTATTTATTCTCTCTCTGTCTAGATGAAAAAATGCTACTCTAATCAGAGTTCACAGGAGCGCAGTTCCTTTTAATCTTGTTTATTTTGGGCTAATGCTACTGTGTGAATCCATATAAAGACTAAGTGTTGATTAGTGTTTTCTAGAGATTAATAGCTCTATCAATGGTTTATTTTCCCAGGCAATGCTTTTGGCTTAAGTACTACTGATTGATGTCTCTACATTTTTTGTAATCTTTTGTCAAACCAATCCATGACTATTCATCAATTTACTATTCTTGATTTCATACTATTATGGTAGGCTTAAGTTAAGCTTTACTTATTTAATATAATCAGCATTTTATGATTTCAATAGTAAATCCAAAACCTAAAGTTCAAGACATTTCCTCAAGCCCCTTTTAATTGTTGTGGGTCATTTTGAGCTATCAACACTATTGTTACTTTTCATCCATTAAATGTTACATGAGGCATTAAAATGGGGAAATTTCACCTAAACTTGCTTTAAGAAGTTTACAGGGTAAATATATCACTCGGATAGTTTCCAGAAGCTTTTCAATAGTTGTTTTGTTTTTTATTAAGCTCCTCCTAGGATTGCTTCACTGGTAAAATTGTTGATACCATTTAACAATGTTACAAGACTCGGACTAAGCCTCAAGCTTCGACAAGCCGATTTTTGACTGGGACTTCGAACTTCGGGCCGGACTCAATGCAGAACTCAACAAAAGACTTCGACAAATTGAAAACAGAATTGAATTTTAAGGATTTAAAACTTATTTCATGCACCCTCTATAAATAAATCCTAAAGACACAATAACATCATCAAATAGAAACTACTTTGATCTCATCCACAAACATGCATCGATCACATAACTATAAACGCAAATTTTATTTGAAGGAAATAACAGTAGTAAGACAATTAGATATATAAATGTTGTCAAATGTATACAATACTCATGGAATATGAAATCCATGGCATCAAAAGTTCCAAACATATATCAAAACAAAAGCAACAAGTCTATGGCTCAGAGGAGCCTAGATCACTCAGCGTCAACCCTCCTGCGTAGGCATCTAAGATAGATCCTGAATGATATTGCAGCCATCATCTTTGCCTGTGTCTCAAACTCAGTAGCACCCAAACTAGCACCCAAGGTGTTTGCTCATGCTCTATCCTCCTCCTTTGCCATGGCTACTGCCTTTGCCTCTCGATCTACTTGGTCGACCCAATCAAGGTCCTCATCGCTAAAGACAAGATCCTCAACCTCAGTGATCCAATCTGATTGTGGATCAACCTCCTCTAACATGATGGGTGACAAGTCAGTGCCCAATATCTGTTTATGGTGAAGGTGAAGGTTCTAATAAACATAAATTAAATCATTCAACCTATGCACTGACAATCTATTGTTCTTCTTGGAGTGTATGTGCTCAGACATACTCCAATTGCACTCACAACTTGAGGCACTGCACAGTTGGCTCAACACTCAAACCGCAATCCTTTGAAGATTTGGCACTTTAGCACCCATTCTCTCCCACCATGCATCTGAGATGAAGAAAAAAAGAAAAAAATCAATCTCATTGTCCAACTTTAAGTTTCAATATTTTAATAGTAATATGAAAAAAGGAAAAGTGTTAATTTTTAAACTACTATTATGCCCTTAATAATTTTTTACCTGGCTGCAATGTCGATCAAGTAGCCTTGCATATATCTTGAGCAAAGAGATCACCTTGTGCAAGTTTGAAAATCTCAATCTCGGCAACAATTTGTGCTCCAACATGAGAATCAAACAATCACTCGATGACTGTGCAAAGCCCACTCAAAACCTCCTCATCCGCCTTGAATTCAAGGTGGAATTGGAATGTCGGATTGAGAAAATATGCTACCGCATGTAGGGGTTTGTGAAGTTGGAGATGCCATCGTCTATCAGTGATCTCCCAAATGGGGTGATACTTATCATCAACTCCCCCATAAATGGATCTAATGGTCTCTTTGGCCCTATCCATGCTCTCATATAAGTAGCCCATTGCGGGCTTCTCCCCATAAGCAACTCGTAGTAGAACCACTAATGGCTCTGTGAACTGCAATTATTATGAAACATTGGCATAAGAGTCGATAAAAATAAGCAAATAAAATAAAAATAAGAATGAAAATATAATGCAGAATTAGTAAACAAACTACTAATTACATTTACCTTTACGATCTCCGCAGTAGGTACCCAAAAGCCTTGCTCATTAAAATCCAATTTGACACTTCTTCCCTTGCATTTGTCTTAGCATATGATGAGGAAATCCACTCCTCACTAACTAATATGCACCTCAAAGCTCCCTTTGATTGCAGCAAGGATTGTAGTGTAATGAAATTGCGAGCCAAGCGGATTATCCCAGGGTGAGCCAACTCCATCTACCCTATGTATTGCCTCATAAGGTTGAGGACCCATGTGTGATTATATATGAGTTTACAAAAATTCTTTGTGGTCTCCACACATGCTTTGATCCATGCAATCTTGCCAAGATCCTTCAATATGAGGTCAAGGCAATGAGCGACACAAGGCATCCAAAACAATGATGGGTGCCTATCCATCAGTAGTCTACCTACAGCAACATAAATTGCTTATCCGTGAGTACTTGCACCACATTCTCGTCCCCTACATTAGCCAAGACTCCCTCCAAAGCCTCGCAAAGGAATTTAGCATTTTTGGTGTTCCCAAATGCATCAATAGATTTGATGAACACAATGCCACCTGAAAAAGAAACAAAATCAATGATTCAATAAAACATAAATTAAAAATCTTGATTGTTAATCACTAAATCGATGCATTTTAGGAAGTAAAATCACTTGAGAAAGAAACAAGAAAATTGAGCAATGTTTTGTTTCTTCTATCAATCC
>VDFB02196428.1:0-10616 GCA_007258455.2 Sequoia sempervirens | reverse complement strand
TTTTGAACACCGAAATGATCATTTAGCGTCCAAAACAAACATCTAAACGTCCGTTCCAAGCCCTTCGTTCTAAGGGTCATTTGTCCTGAATAGTCTTTTGCTTGTTTCGAGAGCCATTCATCTATCTTGAGACACTCCCCATCCGTCCTAAACATGTTTTCATCTCTGATCTCCGTTATTCCATATAAACCCCGTTAGAGTCATCATCCAAGTTGACCTAGGTATTCATCCCTAATCACAATCATCATAGCTAGCTTAGGATCGCTATCCATCTTAGGTCAGTTATCCTTTTCGACCCAATCAATCCGCTTCTATCTCAAGTTGGATTCAGTGTCGTTATCATACATCCACCTTTTAATCAATACCTAGTGTTACCAAGGATCCTTCTTAAACTCGGTTGTGGATCTCGGTCTTCATCGTATCTATCATCACATCAGTCCTAATCATCGTATCGATCTGATCCCCACATCATCAAACCTATTCGGATCAAAACCTAGAATCTAGGTTAATCCAACATCTACCAATCAATCCAATCCAATTCCATCAAGCCAATCCACGTCGACCTAATCAATCATCGTCAACTAATCTTTCATCAAAATCAAATCAATCTCTCATCATCAAGGTGTTTCTAATATCTTGATCTACTTCATCATCTTGCATGCCCATTCAGACTCAATCACAAGCAAAGAAAATGGCCGACCAACAAGCCCTGAATGCCCAATTGAACAACCCACAAGATCCCACCAACACAGTCAACATCACGTCAGACCCGAACTATGGTACTAATATCCCTCACGACCCCCACAATGGTACCTCATCGCAATCCAATGTGGATGGTCAAAACACATCACCACCTGGTGAAGAAAACATGGCCGATCAACCTGAGCTCACATTCGAGGAGCACTTTAGCAACCCAGTTAATGCACAAATGACGGAGCGCCTTCTCGAAAGACATGGTGACCGAATCTTGGCTCACTTGATTGAAAAAGGTGTCAAGTTGCCATCAAGTGTCGACCTATCCAAGTATGGCACCTCCACATCTAATGTACCCCAAGGTGCACATGACATCCCCAGTAGCTGGCATCAACCTGAATTCAGCAATGTAGTCCTATATCTCATTGGCAATCCCACACATCCCACCGTCTCAGTCATGGGATCCCCCCAAACTGTTGATCCCAATGATCCTTTTGCCTATGGCATGCCACAAAACATCCCGCAACCGCAACCATTAATGCTACCGGCACCACCCCCCTCGAACCCGCTTCCTGCCAACACTGGGGGCAACCCTTTCACTACCTTACCCCCACCTCTTGGGGCTACAAATCCTCCACCATCGTCAGTCCTATCTCAGCAGCCACCCCAATCCAACATCCCTCCTCCATCGTCATTCAATCCTCCACCATCGTCCCAATCCAACATCCCTCCTTCAGCGTCATTCAATCCTCCACCATCATCCCAATCCAATATTCCTCCACCATCATCATTCATACCTCAACAGCCTCCACAGCTGCCCCAATCTAATATCCCTCCACCATCATCATTCATATCCCAACAACCTCCCCAATCCTACGCTCCCACTAGTGCTCAACAACCTCCCTCGCACAACATCTCAATCGCACCTCCACCTCAACAACAATCATTGATCAATCCCCTATTTTCAACAAAACCCTCCCAACATCAATCGCAAGGAAATCAACCTCGGCCTTCAGCCCCGACCATATCTTCATTCCTTGCATCCATTTTATGCCCACAAGCGCAACCACAACATAGCATCCCATCTCGCCCATCAGAGCCACCACCTATGCATCAACAACAATATCAACAACCACCTCATCACTACAACTATTACAACCAGCAACAATATCAACAACAACCCTCCTATGGGGCATCACAAGAGTCATATCAACACCCCCAATATCCGCAAGCTAATCAGCAACATTTTCTCCATACTTCCCAATAGTACGCCACCCACAACTACCCAACCAATCAATATCCCACCTCACAACAGCAACCTTTTTATCAACAAGGTCCCTTGGCATATCAGCAGGAGGTACCACCTCCTCATTATCCATACACCCATCCCCAAACATCCTCTCAGAATCCACAATTGTCCTATCATCAATATCTGTCTAACACATCGACCAATGCGGACATACTAGAAATCAAGGCCGCACTAAAGGATCTCCAGGCAGGGACTAGCAAGAAATCGTTCAAGTTCGAAGATATATGTCCCTATCCATATGATCCCTCCATCTCATTGATTCCCTTCCCCAAGCATTTTGAGATGCCAAAATTTGACAAATATAAGGGGAACAAAGATCCTAAGGCCCACCTACGGGAGTTTTACTCCCAGTGTCAAGAAGTGATCCACAATGACAACTATCTCTTGCGTCTGTTCCCCCGAAGTCTGGGGAGTGATGCGCTAGGGTGGTTCATGACCCTTGACAAGGGGTCTATAAAATATTTTTCTGACTTGTCAGAAAGGTTTGTCTCCTACTCCTTCAACTTGGAGAAAGATACTGATACCCTAGATCTTCTCAAGGAGAAACAACGTGAAGGGGAAACTTTTACTAGCTACCTCCAGAGGTGGCGTGCCCTAGCAAGCCGAATGAAAACTCCTTTGAAAGAAAAGGACATGGTCACCCTCTTCGTGGAGAATTCCCATCCTGACATGGCTCACAACTTCCGATTGCACTGTGTCACCACTTTTGTGGAGGTGGTGGAGAAAGGACCCATCCTTGAGCGTGCCCTTGTTGCCAAGGGGCACATCAAAATATATAACCAAGATAGGGAAAGGACATTCAACGACAAGCCACGTTTCTAGAACAAGAACAAGAATGCAGTCAATGATGGTGTCACTGATACTAAACATGTCCAAGTGGCCAACGCATCCCAGAAACAACAACAATCTGTACCTAATGCCATATCCATACCACAAGGGACACCCCGTCCTCCCCAACAGTCCAATCAAAATAATCAAGGGAACCCTAAACGCCAATATGCTCAACTAGGAGAACCCTTGAGTGTCGTCTTCAATAAACTATTGCAGATCAGCTATCCAATCACGTACCCTGTCACCAAGCCACTCGATGAATCCAAACCTAAGCCCGCATGGTTTAGGGAAAATGAATATTGTGAGTTCCACAAAATTAAAGGGCACTCTTTGAATAAGTGTCAGGGTCAGAAAAACTACGTCCAGGATCTCATCGATCGAGGTGACATCAAGGTTGATCCTAACCAAGCTCCGTCGTCCAATGCTCAGTTGCAAATTTATCAAAATTCCTTCCCAAACCATAACCAAGGCCCGAGCACTTCCAACAGTAATCCTCAAAACAACAGCACAAATAACGTGAGTTACAAGAATGTACCCCTCAATTACGAGGGTATTATTCATTACATTGAGCAGGTAGAACCTCGTATATCCATGATACATGTCAAAGCTAAAGACTCTCAATGTGCTATTACCACACGACGAGCCCGCATCACCGTTCCTGCAGCCTCTGCACCTGCCCAACCGACTCCTGTAACTTCCCAATACAATATCCTTGATCACTTGGGAAAGACCCCTGCACATATCTCCATCTTGGATTTACTCAAGTCTTCCCCCGTGTATCAAGAAATCCTTAATAGAGCCCTACAGGAAACCCATGTGCCTAATAATATGGATCCTACACAGTTTCAAGCCTTGGTAGGACACCTAGCTTCATCTCACCAACTACACTTCAGCCACGATGATATGCCCAACATTGATGCTAATCACAATCACCCCTTACATATTGAAGTCGTAGTCGCTCGGCATAAAATAAAAAGGGTCTTGGTAGATAATGGCTCTGCCCTCAACTTGTGCACTTTAAAATTCATAAAGCAGGTGGGGTATACCCAAGCGGACCTAAGTAACTAGATTATTACAATAAAGGCTTATGACAATGCAGAAAGAAATTCAGAAGGGATCATCAATCTTCCTATCCAAGTGGGACCGGTAGTTCAATACATCACCTGGCATGTCCTTGATCTGGACTTACCATATAACCTCCTCCTCGGCCGTCTGTGGCTACATGCTATGCAAGCCGTTCCCTCCACCTTCCATCAATGCCTCAAATTCCCAGTCAACGGACAAGAGGTTACCATCTATGTCGACCCCCAACCATTCGAATATTGCCGCACTCTAGAGGCATCATTTCCCCATTTACATTATTGTCCTGGGGTTGAAATGGGGGCATCTTGGTCATCACCTGTCAATCCACCATCCACCATAAAAACCACACCATCCTCCACTGATCCTAGCATCACAAAAGTCCAGATCATTGACAAAGGGTGTGGCGAGTATGAAATGCATACTGCTCTTAATGTGGCGACCATGCCACCATCACCACATGAGTATGGTCAACCTTCCCATGCTACCCCAAAAGAGGACAAGACTGTCACCTTCTATGGCAAAAACATCCCTACTACCACTTTTGTATCCCCTTCTATGGGTTTACCGAGAAGAGCCTCAGCCAGAAACTCCTCTCAAGGAATACTTCCAAGAAAAGTACCCCTGGCTGACAAAGTTTGTGGAAAAGCATAACTATCAAGGCAGAGGCCTAGGAAAGCAAGAAAAAGGGCGGTTACAACCCATTGATACTTCTCTGCTACCAAGAAATGTGGGCATTGGGTATGACAGAAAGCAGAAAGGCCCCGAAACATTGTCTAATGCTTCCAATACTGTAGTTGTGGACAATGGATCATTAGAAGGCATACCCCAGGAATAATCCATCATACGTGCATACGATGACGTCGATCACGCCGACCTATCCTCCATGTTTGAATGCCTATCCATCTGCACTATTAGCCTATCCCTCTCGCCATCCCCAACTCATTGATTGAAACTTCTATGAACCAGCACACCTATCAAGATATCCGCGGATACCCAGCGTTAACCTCTATGGGATTGGGGAGGATGAACACTCCAAATGCAAAAGTAAGAATAAGAATAAAACTGGCCATTCAGTGAAAATCCCTCCTTGAGGTAACTTCTCGTGACCTTGAAAGCCAAAATAAAGGACGATCCGATGTATAAATGTCAGAGCTTAGAAGATGGAGATGTTCATCTTCCTTATGGAACCAGCTATCCACATCATCTATTCTGATTGAAGAGATGCAAGAGATTAATTTGGGAACTGCTGAAAATCCTAGGATCACCTATATAGCCAAGTCACTCTCTGAACAAGAGTTTCCGATCTTTGCACAGCTACTCTAGGAGGGAGTTGTTAACTTTGCTTGGTCATACTTGGACATGCCAGGCTTAGATCCCGCCTTGGTGGTTCATCACCTGGACATCCGCCCAGATGCTAAACCTGTCAAGCAAAAACTCTGCAAGATGCATCCACAAGTTGCATTGTTAGTCAAGAAGGAATTAGAGGAAGGCTCTGAGGATTAATGTAACAACATTACCCACATCATAAGTATGAATGTCCCAAATGGTGACATTCGATATGTACGTAATTTCTTTAGGATCTCTAACAAAGCTCTCTAAAGATTTTACTCCTTACCCAATATTGGCATGCTGGACACCTAATAGCAAGATACATGAGATGTTGTCCCTATGGATGGCTTCTCCGTACAACCAGGATTTGAATTGCACTAAGATCAACACAAAACCGCCTTCACTCACCCTTTTGGGGCACTTCTCTCGCTACAATGTTATGCCCTTCGTCCTTCAAAATGCAAAATTTTAATTTATCGAGGGCAATGATGGTCATCTTCCATATTCCTACATACATATCATCATGGAAGACTATGTTGATGACTCCATTAGGGAAATCTTAGAACACGCACCGTAATGACCCCGCCATCCCCGGAAGAAGATATTTGAGCCAAGGAGCATTTATAAGTTACTTACCGAATCCAAAATGTCTTTGAGTCACTTCTCCGAAGTTGGCTGGTTTCTTATATCTCTCAGGGCATTTCAGTTAATCCCAATAAGGTAAAGGCTATCCTGCATGCCCCTCCACGCATCCTCAAACAAAGCTTAAGAAGCCTCGTGGAAAAAAATGCAAACGCATCCGCCGCTTCCATTGCCCAGCCTCGCTGCATAAGTGTCAACCATTCACTCATCTTCTAAAAAAGGATTCCACCTTCCGATGGAACCCGCAATGTCAGATGGGATTCGACAAGATTAAGGAATATTTGGCCCATCCACCAATATTGATGCCACCTATTCCCGGCAAGCCCCTCTTGCTCTACATCTCCGCCACTTTAGTCGCACTGGGGGCATTGTTGGCGCAGCATGATGAGTCGTCAAAAGAAAGGGCAGTCTACTACATCAGTCGGACACTGGTTGGCTACGAGCTAAACTACTCTCCCATGGAAAAAGCGTGCCTCGCACTAGTCTTCAGTACATAGAAGCTCCGCCATTACATGCTCAGTCACCCAGTCAAGTTAATCGCCAAGATCAAACCATTGAAGTATCCGTTATCTAGAACCACTCTGACTGGCCGCATGGCTAAGTGGGTCATGCTCCTCAGTGAATTCGACATAGAATACGTGGATCACAAGGCTATCAAAGGGCAGATAATTGCAGATCAGTTGGCAGAAGCTCCTCTAGTTGACACTCACCCATTGATCACAGAATTCCCTGATGAGGAAGTCTTTTCAGTTGAGGAAACCCCCATGTGGACACTATATTTTGACGGATCATATACACATAATGGATCGGGTGCAAGAATTTTATTAGTTACCCCTCAAGGTGACTACATTCCCAAGTCATTCAGGATAGCGTTCCCATGTACCAACAACATGGCTAAATACGAAGCTCTCCTCACCGGTCTCAAGATTGCCAAACAATGGCACATAACTCAGTTGAAAGTCTTCGGTGATTCCTTGCTAGTCATTAGGCAAGTTAATGATGAGTTTATGACCAAGGATGATAAGTTGTTACCCTACAAGCGCATGGTGGACGATTTCAAGAAATACTTCACCTCCATACAATTTGAACAGATTCCCAGGGTACGAAACAAAGCAGCTGATGCGATGGCCACTATCGGCTCCCTCCTGGACATGCCCAAGGATCGAACAGAGTGTGAGTTTCTTGTAGAACAACTATTAATCCCAGCATACGATATCCCTGAGACTGAAATGGTGTGCAAAATTGTGGGTCCCACCTCCCCATGGTACCAAGACATCTATACCTACCTCCGTGATAACACTATACCCCTGGACCTTACCCGTAATCAACGCAAATCCTTCATCCATCACTCTTCTCGATACGTCATCATCAGAGATACGCTTTATCGTCGTGGGTATGATGGAATCCTCCTTAGATGTCTAAATGAGACCGAAGCCCATACTACATTAACGGAGGTACATAGCGGTGTTTGTGGGGCACATTCAAATGGTATGGCTCTGGCCAAGAGGATCCTACGGGCTGGATATTATTGGCCTACGTTGGAACATGATGCTTGTGAGTTTGTGAAAAAGTGTCTTCCCTGCTAGCAACACGTAGATTTAATCCATGCTCCAGCACAAGATCTTCAGCCCCTCCTGGCACCATGGCCATTTTCTCAATGGGGTTTCGACTTGATTGGCAAGATTCATCCACCATTATCCGACGTCCATACCTTCATAATCACCGCCACTGAGTATTTTACCAAGTGGATAGAGGCAATGCCCCTCTCACAAATCACCGACGTTTAGATCTCCAAATTCATCCTTTACCATATTCTCTGCAGATATGGTATCCCATCCACCATCATTTCTGACAATGGCAAACCATTCAAGAACCAAGCCATGAAACACCTATGCGAAACCTTCCATATTCAGCACCGTTGGTCAACACCTTATTACCCCCAGGGTAATGGTCAGGCGGAAGTGACCAACAAAACCATCATTCGAATTCTCAAAAAGGTTGTCAATCACACTGGACGAGATTGGCACCTCCACATTCATCCTGCCCTCTAGGCATATCGCACGTCCATCCGCACCCCAACAGGCGCCACCCCCTACTCTCTGGTGTTTGGTGTCGAAGCTGTCTTGCTAATCGAGGTTGAAATCCCATCATTGAGAATCTCTCTTAAGAACCTCATCAGCGAAGAGGATGCTCGTGTTGCACAGCTTGCACAGCTAGAGTTACTAGACGAATGCAAAATAAAGGCCTACGATCATCTGCAAGAATATCAGAATCACCTCAAGTGTAGTTACAATAAGAAGGTTCATCCTCGCCAATTCCAGGTGGGTGAGCTTGTTCTTAAAGAGAACCAATGTACTCAGCAAGACCGAGACAAGAAAGGAAAATTTGAGGCAAATTGGTTGGGGCCCTATATCATAGCTGCTAAATATGGATAAGGGGCATATAGGTTGACTACTCTTGAAGGAGACCCCCTTGACGAGCCTATCAATGTCATGCATTTGAAAAAGTTCTACTCCTAAGTCTGCTCGGTTACCCCACCTGGTCAAAAATCCAAAAAAATCAAAAAAATCTAAAAAAATCTAAAAAAATCAAAAAAGTCAAAAATCTAAAAATAGTCAAGAGAAATAAATTCGTCCTATGGTGAAAACCTGGCAACAGGCGTCATCCGTAGAGGGTTTAATCATTATCTACCTGACATCCTAGTTATTGTATGCCATCATCCGCACTATTGTCCTCACCCATCTCATCTCGGACTGTTTGGTAAATATTGATTGAGCATTGGACGACCCATCGAGTCTATCCCCCTTTCCTGAGCTTTTTTCGGTATCCCACTCTGAGCTTACGTCATTCACACTCGTGTCATCACGTAGAATCATCCATCGTGTCGGTCTTCACCTAGGTCCCATCTTGTTGAGTCTGTTTGTCGAACTACATTTCCCCTGCACTGTCACGTAGGCAAGGTCGATCATTTGATTCACCCCTGGGGCATTCGTCCGTCATCATCGGTCACCATTTGTCTTCTTTCCATTTTTTCCATGGTCTTTCCTGGAACTACGAGGGCTCTGCGTTTTCACGTAGGCAAGGCTAATCTATGATCAGCCCCCGAGCCCCTAGGTCTGTAGGTTATGACAGTATTTTGAGCTTCGTTATCAAGTTGTGCCCACATCTACCGGTTCTTAACAAACAGAATTCCTTTGCATTACAAGATCTTGTCCCTCGGTAATATCCCACGCCAACTGGGTCACCTTATTTCGCATCCACCTTTGGTCTCAACAGGATGAACCCTTCCTAACAGACCATCACTGTGATCCTATGGCAAAGGACCTATTGTCTTGATTTTGATCTTTTCATGCTTTCAGATTTTGTTTATCATTTTGGGTTCCTTCCTATCACTTGTCAAGGTCACCTTGGTCCATCATACCAAGGCGTGCTTTGACCTGCTGAAATGGGGGCATACCTTGATCTTTTGTTTTATCGACTGTCTTCTCGGTTGTCCCTCGTAAGACCCCCCGAGATCTCTAGGTCTTGTGCTACGCTGGGACAACTTTGTGTGTTTTTGGTTATTACAACACCAAGCCTGACCGAGGTCATCATGACCTCGGGGTGTTGGGATAACCTTATTGTTTGCTGTGTTTGTTTCATGCGTAGAGTACTTGCTCACCTTGGTCTTCTATATCAAGGTGTTTGGTACCCTACGCTATAGTAAAAATCAATGCTCCAAAGACGAAAAAATCTCATTTTCACTGCATTTCCATCACTTTGCATGCACCCTTCATTTCCATCATAACCATGGCTTATGATTTATGTGCAAGTACTCTTGTTCTTTGTTCCTCTTGTCGGTCCTCTCCCTCTCAGAATATTAATGGTTGTTTTTGGAAAATGCAATCTTTCATCCGCCTATCGCCTACCCGCATCCTCATAACGGTCGTTATTGACATGTAATTACATCATACATCATATAAACATGCATAAATCATCCATCCACATGTGCATCCATAAATCATACATCATACATCATATAAACATGCATAAATCATCCATCCACATGTGCATCCATAAATCATACATTATACATCATATAAACATGCATAAATCGTCCATCCACGTGTACATCCATCAATCATACATCATAAATCATATAAACATGTGCATCCATACATCATACATCATAGAAATGTGTGCATCAATCATAAATCATCCATCCATAAAAACATAAAGTATAAAACCATAAATCATCCATATAAACATGTGTATATATATATGCATGCAAAATCACATCATGAATCATCTCATATAGCTACATAAAGAAAACATCCTGCATAATGTCGATACAGGTCATCATATAATCAAAATAATACAATGTCAGGATACAATACATCTCCATCATATATCGCATAATAAGGTACAAAATCCAGAGATGTGGATCACATCTGCTCTCTGGCGACATGAACAAACCACCCATCCTGTATCTGCCAAAAATAACCAATGTCCTACATCTGTCTACTCTACTGTGAGCTGCCCACATCTGACCTCTGCGGAGAATCGGGTGCTGACCCTCTATGTGCTGGTGTCCCTTGGTACTCGCGGGTAGGTGTCCCCTAGTACTCACAGGTAGGTGTCCCCTGATAACCGCCGTATGGAGACGGAGTCCGCCGGTAGTCGCTAAAACCCCTGGTGCGTGTCCCTAGTGACTGGGATGGCCCTGGTGGCAATGGAGCCTGACTAACGT
>VDFB02196427.1:0-22699 GCA_007258455.2 Sequoia sempervirens | reverse complement strand
GGTATTATTAAATTTTCTATTTTACAACTCAAAAGAGAATAAAGAAAAGGGTGTGCCTTGTTTTTTGTTAATTTTTATTTAGTAAAAGTGAATGAGAACCATTCAAATGAAAATAAACCTTCATTACAAAAGTCTTAGGATGTCTTTCCTAGAATGAACTCCTCATGTTTCCTCCTAAATGGGTGTTTTATTTTTTAATAGAGTTCATGCATGAATTATCCCCTATATCTAGAGATCCCTATTGAACAAACACTTCATATTTGCATGACTTAAAGGATTTCCTAAATGGCATTTTAAAGAAATTATTTATATGTTCTAGTGTCTTGTCATGGGATGCTCCAACTATTTTTATGAAAAAGAAAGATAAGACACTTTTCCAAGTTGTCTTGATTATGTATGTTCAATAAATAAACAATTAGCATTAATATCCACCACCTAAAATAGATGACTTATTTTACTAATTGAGAGGGGTGGCCATATTTTAAAAAACAGGTCTAATATTCAATTACAATTAGCAAAGAATAAAGGAGGAATACATTCATAAAACTACATTTAGAACTAGGTATAGGACATCAAAATTATATGTTTGAGGCAATGCATATAAGACACCCATATACAAAATAGTACAAAAGAAAGAGAAAAAATGTAAAGAATGCACTTGTAACCTATACTTGCTCAAGCATTAAAATTTTGAAATTAAACATAAAGAATAATAGGATTTATAAATTAAATACATGTGAGGCTATTATATAATATCAAAAAAGAGTATTTTAAAGTTTAAATTTATATTTTAATTTTAGCAAAAATACTTTGGTTGAATTTATGAATTAGAAATAGAAATTTTGAAAGGGCCCCCAACTTTCACAAAGACCACCAAAGAGACAAAAAATGATCAATCATATTGGAATGGAACAACAACAAGAAAAATATAGTTGTAAGTTAGAAAAATAACATCCAATTAGAAATACTCCACCAATAGTGGCAATGTATCTAATAAAGAGGGTTGTTTTCCCAAAAACATTAGTAGATCTATCATTTCACAACTTAAATCCAAAATTATTCAAGGAACTATATCTTATTGCCAACCTTATCCTTTTCCATAAATGAACCTAGTTCCTTTGTAATGGAGTTTCCATCTTCAGTTTCTGAACTTGAGACCAAAGGGAATAAAGGGTTCCTATAATCTTCTAAACTTGAACCTTCTTCATATTTTTAAATTATTAGAAGGAATACCAAGAGGTGAATGTTGCAATTCAAGAGAATGGTAGAAGCAATGAACTCCAACTAATCCATCTCTAAGATGATTCTTGTCTCTACCAATCTCCTCTAAATTTCTCTTGAAAAGACCTAAATTAGTCATGTCTACAAGAGGACCAACCACCCCTTGATTATGCTCAAAGGGAGCCTCAAACAAATCCTAAGGTAAAAAAGGCTCCATCTCATCCTTATGAATTTTGTTCAACCTTTCCTTCCTCTAAAATTCCTACACCTATAAAATACATAGCTATCTACACATGACAACATGGTGAAAACACTAGAAAATCCTATAGCATGACATGTTGAACCCAAATAACCAAATTCAAAAATAATTTAATCTATAAGTATAAATAGTTTGATGGTAGAAACTTTATACATATAAAAATATGATAAATGTGATTATTTTTCTTTCCAATCTATAAATTTTTTATGTGTTTGGATATATAATTGAGATGATTCACTCATAATGTAATGATAAAAAATTAGTATGTATGAAAGAAATATTTTCGATACATCAAGCTACCATTCTACATAACTCTCATGGAAATAGGAATATTATTTTATTTTAACTAAAGAAATTGTGTGTACTCTATCTTGAAAATTACTAATTAATTTTGAATTATATACTTATAATTTAAAAATAAGAGACTCTTTGTAACATGGAATAGATTAGTTAATTAATGAAATAAAATATGTTTTATATTAAGAAAATTTACAAATATATATGGAACTCATACATTGAGAAATTGATCAAGATAACCTGTGATGAGAATTAAGATGCTCTAATAATTTATATACCTTCTTTCAATAATTAACATTAGAAATTAATACTTGGCTCATATTGTATAATCACACTAGAAACCAACAATGGAAGATTGAGAGTCTCAACTAAGAATTCCACCTTATAGATAACATTCATACTAGAATCCAACAACTAAAGACCAAATTTCATAAATAAAGTTCATGTGTTATATATCATGCCTTTGATGGGTCCACAAGTATCGTGAGCCTTTTGAAATCCTTCTCCATCTAAATGCATCCATTCCAAGACCATTGGGAGGTGGGTATCCCAAGTTCCTTAATTTCATGTAGGGATTTAGTCAAGAGTAGGACATTGTGACTTTGGTATGTAAATTTAAATCTAAATGCGCATCCAAAAAATACAAATTCAATAACTAAATTTAATTCAAAAATATGCCCACCATCTATGGCCTTCTATAAACTTCTCAAAGATGTAGTGCCCCTCCAGTAGTTACTATTATGTGTTTAGATTTGTATATGTGTTAGTCAGTACCTTTACTATGATAGACCTTGATATTTGTTATTGTCTTATGATCGCTAGCTTTAGAGCGATGTGGATGTTATTCTGTGTTGAGATGATGCACTATTTGGATGTTATGTTTTATATTATGCTTTTGATTAGCATAGTGGTTAATATTGATATATGCCTATCGGTTGATAAATGATGCTTTAATTTCGTAAGTCTTGATGTGATTGTATTGGTGAAGGGGACGAGATTACATCACTCACATTCGAGCGCTTTGTGATTCTGCGATTTCTCTTCACGGTGTGTCTGCTAAGTTTTATGCAGGTTCGACATTTGTTTTGATTACAGGATTGCAAGTGTAGGACATCATCTCCACCTGGTTTCACAGGTTTGAGCATGTCCATAATCCAACGGTATTATGAATTGGGAGATAGTAATGGGGTTTCCTTGTCAAACCTCAACCCTGTCATAGTGTGTCATCAGTTTGTGTCTTGTTAGTTGTTGAGTCTTGTCATCCTTGGTGTTTTGATAAGTTATTATTGGTGGAAATTAAATGTGAAAATTATTGATCATATGTTTTAAATGTTATTTATTTATTTTAGAGTAAAGTTGTTAAAAGCTTTTAATTTAACTTAATTAATTACATTTAATGTATTTGGTAAATAATTTAATCTTGGTGATTAAAGTTATTTATCAAGTAAATAAATCAATCTATTAAATTTATTAAGTGAATAGTTAATCGTAATTGTAAAGTGTATAAAAGTAAAAGATTTAAATTTATTTTGGAAATTAAATGGTGTTTTAAATTATAGTTATTGATTAAATAAATTAAATACTTAAAGTTGTTTTGAAAATGTATAAATTAAAAGATTTAAATCTATTTGAAATTAAATTTTGTTTTTTTAAATTATTTAAAGAGTAAATATCTTGGGAATGCATGAAAATATATTTGTTGTTGAAAGGGGGATATTTTGGAAAATGTTGACTAAGTATTGAGGATAAGAATGGAGATATTTTTTCCTTTTGGAAAAAAATAAAAATTTAGAGGATATTGACTATATTTGGGGAAGAATGGAAGGATGATAAGGAGGCTTGAGGAAAATTTTCTATGAAGAAGGAAAGAGGGTTTTCTTGTTTTGGAGATGCATTTTGGATTTGGAGTGAGTCTTTGGAGGAATTTTGGAAAACTGGAAATTGCAGCTCAACACTAGATCTCTACTTCTTTCATGCTTCAAACAGGTTCTTTCTTGTTTTTTTTAATTGTTTTGAAAATTGGATTTTCAAATTGAAAACTTGTTTGCAAACAAATTTGAAAACCCTGTTGAAATCATAAAGGAATATAGAATTCTTGTGGAAAAACAAACTCTTTCAATTGAAATTCTCAAGTTTAACAATAGGAAACTGAAATAGAAACAAAAAGAAAAATTAGAAACCTCTCTATTGGATTTGGAATTCCTAGAAATTTATATCATGAAATTGTGCTTAAAATTATTTGTATTGTAAATTTTCTATAGAAAAGATTGTTCAATTTGACTGTAAAATGGAGATTTTTGTATATATATATACCTATATTTTATTTATACAATTTTGAGTGTTTTTATTTGGGAGGTTTTTTTCCCTGTTTAAAAATAAAATAAAAAGATTTCTGCCAAAATTTTTATTCTGGAATTTACCAAACAGAAGGGAAATTTTGATAAAAGAAAATTCCCATTTTAAAAAATAAAACAAATTAAAAAAAAAAATTTGGGGAGCTGGGGAGCTAATTCCCACAAATGCCCCCATATGTATGCCAAATGAGTGACCAACGCCTTCCTGGACAGCAAATGCCCACCATAGTGATGGCCTCTGAACTCCCTGGACTCCCCCATGTGAAGGAAAGCTCTGGCATTTTTTAAATAGTTTCTTTTTAATTTTAAATATAAATCTTTTATATATATTTATATATAATATGCATATATATATGTATACATATATATATGATTATTTATATATGTCTTTTATAATTTATAAACATAGTGGGGTATACAATATATATGTTATATATTATTTTAACATATAATATATATATATATATATATATATATATACATATATAGAGATATATAGCATATATATATATATATATATATATATATATATATATATATATATATATATATTTGTATATTTTATTTGCTTTTTAAATTGGAAAAATTTGGGTTATTTTAATGAGTTGGAATTTTAATTAAAAATATAAATATTTATTTAAATAATGTTTATGGGTTTAAATATATTTATATTTAAATATAATTATTTTAAGATTATTTTATTAGATGTAAATGTCAGTTTTATAATAAAATGTTTTTTATTTATTTAAAAAAAAGTTGATTTTGATCAGTATGTGTAATTAAGGAAGCTAGATAATGTGCACATGGTTAAATAGATGGATATTTAAATGTGTGAAATAGATATTAAACTTACGTAGAAATGTTTTCTTATTTAAATGAATATTTAATTAATAGAGATGTATACGTCCAAATATTTATTTTATAATGAAATGATTTCTATGGGGAAATGAGATTTTTATATTTAAATATTATTAGGAAATCAAAGTAAACCTGTTGATTTAAATTTATTATTGCTTGCCAAATGTACGTGTAGTTATTTAATAAGGGAATGTTTTTAAAGGAAATAGTTATTCGTTTTAGATGAAATGAAATTTTTAAGAAAGCGATTATTAATTATTTATATTTCTTTTGGTTGCAAATGAATTTATAATAAGATTAGTTAATTTCATATAATGTGTAATTGAGGAGTTTAAAATATTCTGTTCATAGTCAAATTATTGATTTTATTTTAAAAACAATATATTTGAAAGGACAAATATTGGATTTAAATGGAGTGTGTTTAAGAGCGAGATTAATTAATTTTGAAATGATTTATTTTGCAAAGGACCAATAGTTATTTTTAAATGATAGGTTATGGATCATAGAAGTAAATGTTTATTATTATTTAAAAGCAATTAGGGAATTAAATATTTGGTTTAAATTTCATCTTTTGTCTGAAAGAGACGTTATTAAATCAATTTTATTAAGGCAATAAATTACTGAATGTTAATGAAGGAAGTGGATTTAGGAAATCCAAATATAGATTTAATTCATGTTTGATTACCCTTCTTGAATGTACACTTCTTCTTTTTTCGCTTTGGGGAAATTTGATTAGAAGGGTTGTTAAGTCTTCCAAAAAGGGGTTTAACTATTTGAGGTTGTTGTATTATGTTAGTCAACCTTTGTATTGCCTTGGGTAGTGCGTATAGTTGTATCTTGTTGTTTTACCCAGTTTTCACGAATGGGGATGGTTTGTGCCTCCTTTGGATTAGGAGTGGATTATGTGATTTGTGCCTCCTTTGGATTAGGAGTGGTTTATGTGGTCTGTTCCTTCTTTGGAAGGAGTGGATTATGTGTTTTGTTGCCTCTAATTGTTTGGAGCGAGTTTCATTATATGTCGCCTCCTAGAGTTGGAGTGATTGTTTATCTAGTTTGTATGCACTTTGGCACCCTTGGTGATTGGTTTTGTTTGGTATGTTGTCGATAGGAGAGTGGCTCTATGTGGGGGTCCAACACACAAAGGGGCACCAGGGTAACTCACTTAGGGTTTAAGTAAGTGATAACTTAAAAAGAATTAATGAAAAAATTTCAGACTAATTAGGGTAATGAATTCATCTCTCATGAATCATACGCTTATTAAGGCTTGAGATGAGATGAGAAGCACAGTTTGTATGGGGGTCCGACGGCTAGTAGAGGCAAGCCAGGGTAACCCAGAATGGGGGTCTGGTAGCCTAGAAAGGTTGAGCCAGGGTAACTCATAGCAAATGATGTGTGACACTCTCTCTATGTCAACCAGAATTTAGTTTGTTGTACTGCGTAGATTATCATTGTTATCTAGAAGCATTGTAACCATTTTGTAAGTTTGTACTTATTTGGTTTAGTATTGTTCTGCCTATGTCTAGAGGTTGTAGGTTTTTCTTTGGAATCTTGTTACTATCTCCTAGCATGGGAATTGGTCCTCTAGGTACCATATGGTTGGGTGGAACGTGCACCTTACTCCATTGAGTTTTGTTCTTATTTGTGTGGACAAGATTTCTAGTTGGAGAGCTCGTGGGATCTAGTTTCATTTCATGCTTTATTCATTTCAGTTGAATCTTGTAATTTATTACCCCTCATTTGTTATCGAGGTGGAAAGTTGTATTATGTAACCATGCTTATTGGATTTACCTCATTCAGGGAATGAGGGTTGTAATCTTATTGTTAAATGATTGTTACTTGAAATCACATGGTATTTCTTATTCTTTGATGTAATTTATCATGTATGGAATGTATGTGTTCTTAATTCTTTAAGTAATTAAATGTTATGGTTTCAATTCATGTTTCTTGTTTGGGTTTTAATGTAATTTCAGTCTCGTAACCTTAGAGGTTGTTGGCAATGGGTAGTGAACTTGCATGTTATTTGTACTTAAACAAAAAAAAAAATTGTACGTTTGAGTAGCTAATTACAACTTCCTCTAGGGTTGCGTGGTGGGGCATTACAGAAGATGTCATTCCCATAAATGACAAATTAAAAGTTAAGTTATGACTTCACCAAAATGACATGAAATTATCTTTCTAAGATGTCATATTTGCATAAATCCCTCAAATAATTTTTTAACTAATTTTAAACACTCAAATAAATACATATATATGGATATATACTTCATTTATAAATTCTTGGAATATATCAATCCATCACAATTAAATTCTTAGACATCATGCATAATATTTTTGATGTATTCACAAAGCTGCCTAGGGTATCATAAAACTTGAGTAGGTTAATACCAATATGCATCTCTAATGGTGGGGTAAATGGAGGGGGATTAGGAGTAAGTTCATATATATCTATTACTTATTTTAAAATTCAATATATTGGTTGGAGAGGTTGCATTTGAATAGAAGGAATGAAGATAAGGTCTATTAAAATATGACTCACCATCTTCTCTATTCTTAGGATTTTGGAGTTTATCAAAATATCCTTTGTTGATCTCAACCAATCTTTGCTTCAACATTCAAATCATCCACACAATCCTCCCTGAAATATTCAATATGTGAAACATAATTATGAGGAAGATACAAATAATCCTTGACATATCTTTTTGTATCAAAGGATAATATGGTTCTATAATTTTAAAGTATTTTCAATTTTGAAATCTAAATACAATCAATAATCTATTTAATCGAACAATAATCGTAATTTTAAGGCTAACATAAATTACTTGAATCTTTTTAAGGTCTCTCATTAGATTCTACTTACTCTAACTTAAATTTAAAAAATAACATTAAAATCCACAAAACAAATTTCAAAGACATGATAAATTATTACAATATTATTTAAAAATCTAATTGTAATGAACATGTTATAGTAATAAATATTCAAATTTTAAATCTATGAAAATATATAACCAAATGATCCTTAGTTTTCATATATCATTTGTGATGAGAATGTTGAATATTATAATTTCTTAGGCCAATCTTTAGGCACTAATTCACCATTGTTAAAATGATCCTTAGTTTATTCATTTCTTTTTTCATGATTATAAGTTTTTACAATTTCTATTAAACCAAACTCAAAATAATGGTATAGATTAAGATTCTTGTCTTTATCCTACATTTGGGTCATGTTTGATTCTAGATTTATTATCATAATTAGAAGTTGTATAAATTGTTATTATATATTTTTTAATGTTCATACATAGAATGTATTGTTGGATTAGTGAGATATTTATAACAAGTATGCAATATGAAGTCAAAATTTATTAGATTTGATTCTTAATAAATTTGTTTTAACAATTCGATTTATAGCTTTATCCAATCTATAAGTTTAAATAGTTTGATGGTATCTAAACTTTATACATATAAAAATAAGATAAATGTGTGATTATTTTTCTTTCCAATCTATAATTTTTTGATGTTCTTGGCTATATAATTGAGATGATTCAATCATAATGTAATGATAAAATTCATCCTCATACATGGAGGATTTTATATTATCTTCCATTAAATTCATCCTCTTTATGAGATTCTTATGGAATATTGATATTCTAGTCTAAATTCTTAATTTTAGACATATCTTAACTAGATAAATTTAACTTCAATGAAGGCAATAGAATTTTTTTTTCACTTACATAATCCTATTTTGAAGTTATTTTACGTTAAAAACTATTAAATTAGATATTTTTACAGACCCAATTATTTTTAAATAATTTTACAATAATCTTTATTTTCTTATTCTTTCTTTCATTGTTTCATTTAAAATTTGAACCATTTAAGGATGTTATGTTATATATTATAGTTGTCTTCCAATTCTTTTTAAATTGTTCAACCCTCTCATGGTCTAAATAGTTTTACATTCAACAACCATGTCTAAAGTACATTATATACCCAACCTCTTCCCCTATTTAACACACTCATAAACCTTGTTACTAATCTCATTTGAAGAGGTGGAACAATCAATCTTAGAGGGATCCTCATCCATAGGAGAGAGAAGTGATCCATCAATCTAGGCTCTAGTAGTATTCTAAAAATAGTAGAACTAGAAGCTAGAATCCTAACAATGATAGCCAAGTTGGATAATACACAAGTTTTTCTTTTCAAGGGATTGGGGAACACTTATTGGATGGGTATTATTTCCCCCTCACCAAATTTTGATTAGGATTAAGAATTGAAATAATAAAATTCGCAAATTGGTATAAGAAAAAACTAAGCCCTTAGTGGAGGGGAGCTCATTTTGTTCTCATGTGCAACTCTAATAATAGATTTCTTAAATTACATGAGTAAATGAAAAGGGAAGCTAACAAGTCACATGCATCTAAGATTACTAATACGATAAAAGTTATAGGATAAACAACATTTATAGTCTCTTTCTAGGATGAAATAAATAATCAAGTAGAAACATTTATATACTTGTGAGGAAATCATCTATATTTTCCTTCCTCTTGTATTTACTTTCTTTATGAGACTTCAAGCTCTTCATGGATAAACCACTTGTAGTAGCTCAATACCTTCCTCAATGGCTTTAAAGGTTAACCTTCTTACTTTTTAACCAAAATTTTAATAACATTCAATTTTGTGTAATTTATGTCCACTATTATCATTTTAATTCAAAATATTATAAGAAATTTATATATTTATTTAAAAATTAAAAATTATTAAAATAATAGTTTTAAATTAAATGAAAACATGGTTGGACCCCTCTAATTTTGTGGAACTATTTCTTAAAAGGTATTTTAGTTGAATTTTATATAGTAGGCAAAGGAAGCCACATATGGTATTAAGACCTTCCTTGATGGTCTTTAAATTAGGAAATTTTTAATTTCATTTATAGGTCTTGAGATATTTTAAACAAAAGTTGTGTTTGGAAAAAGGTATCTGGTACAAACTCCCAAAAAAATTAATGTTATATGTTTATGCTATTAACACATGAAATTTTGGGCCTTAAAATAGCCACATCATCCCCATATTTTAATACAAATGAGACAATGAGGCTTTATGCCGCTTATAATAGATTTACAATTAGTTGATATAGCTCCATTTAGATGAATCGATATATCCTAATTTCTATCAAATAATAGGCTGTCAATTTCAATAATTACATAATTCAAAGCACATACAATTTTTCATTTTCCAGTAGAGGGAACTATCTTATTATGCCATTAAAATAAAATATAGGTCCTCAATACTTTTCATCTTTATTTTCCATCATTACATTGAACCTTATAAGGGACATCTTCATCTGTCTCATTTTCTTCTCTTATTTGTGCCTTCAATAATGACTAGATTGATTTTACATGACCACCAATGTTAAGTAATGATGCTTTGTGTGCAATCTAGTAATTTAAATTTTAGAACTATTTTAGATTATGTTTTAAATTTAAATTTTAGAATTATTTTAGATTATGCTTTGTGTGCAATCTAGTAATTTGAATGTTTTGAAATTATTAAAAAACTATCATAGATGTTGAATTTTTTTTTGTTAATGGCATCAAAATATTATTGATGAGTAGATAAATTATTACAACTATTTTAGATTTGTATTCCCTTTGTCTAGATATATTATTTACCAAGGTCTCATTGCTCTTTTAGGTGTACATACATATATATAACATGGAAAAAGCAGATCATGTTCCACCTCCAGATTCTTTGTTTGCAAATACCACTAATGAGATTAAAAAATTGAGAGACTCATTAGCACAGGGTGCAAACCCAGGGATATATTCTGAACCATGCATGTCAATACTACATAGTTTAGAAAAACTAAGAGATGAACTTGAGAGGACTAGTGCATTTTCCCCTGATAGAGTAGCTGCTATTCTTTACCGCATGCAGGAAGAAGTACATGGTGATGTTCCCCTTAAACAAATACAAGAGAGTGTGACCAAAGAAATGATAAAAAACACTTGTTTTCCTTTTTATCAAAATGTACGTAAGGTTAGGGGATACTAGGTCACTAGATGTGTCGATCGTGCTATGGCTGAATTGATCTACCCACAATTTCTCACAGTATATGGTCAATACCCAAACAATGACCAGATTCCATTATATTTTGTTCAGTAGTTGTATGTTGAGGTCCATTTGGGCCTCAAAGTTAACTACCTGGACATTCCACCATATGCTGGTTAGGGGCGTGGCAGGATTGCTAATAGGCCCACCTATCGTAGAGCAGATAGACTAACCCCAATGTTTAGGGCATTGGTTGGCGAGAGGTCTCCTACTCTCACCCCAGCTCTAGCCCCCATAACATATGAGGTTGTCATTTCTTCCCAAAAGGAAGCAATTGACACTGTAGGTCACATTGTGGCTGCCACCACTAGGATATATGATGATTGTGTAGGTCAATATTCGATGTCCAGACGTTCCTGATCCATTCCATTTTTAGCACAGTGGACCACCATGGATCCTTTACAGTGGCCAGAATCCCTACTCCTACACAACTTGATGCACTTACAGGAGATATGGCACACATGACTCTGCATTGTTTGGTTGAGGACCTGTTGGAGGCATATGCCCACATTGCATCAGACTATGGGATCGGTATAGAGCATGTCAAAGATCATTTGGCACATGAATTTCGTTCAACTCTAGGATCCCATCACTCTTAGCCGAGCACTAGTACGCATCAGGATCCACCTACAGTTCATTCTGCAGTTGCACAGACTATGGGTTTTACTAATATGTTGATTGGTTCTGGTTCATCATTGCCGATGCCATCTCACCTTCATAGTCCTCTACATTCATCATTTCTGGCACCACATGGGATAGATTGGATGGATGCAGATGTTGATTCGTTGCTTGACCGTTTGGTGGATATGGTGGAGGAGACCATTTTAGAGGACTTAGGTCATCCAATATCAGATGATGTGCATGTATGTGTGCATGTGCATGCTTCAATTCTTTTTTAATTATTTTTAAAATTTTCTTTTAACTAGATATTCATGTAAGTTGATAGATATGTATATATATTGTTATAGGTGGACATACCTCATGTCACTCCTAGCCTTGGTCCAGATCGTGTACATGATCAATGTGACTTTGTGGATGAATATGCTTCCAATGCACATGTGAGTTTTAAATTTTTATATATACACGTGTATATGTACATGCAATATTTATGTATGCATAGATCTAGATAGATATTTAAAAATACAAATTCATTTAAAAATAACTTTCATAAATATTATTTAATATAAATTATATCTATTTAGCACATTCTGTACAAAATTTTATTTGCAGGGCTCAACACATTTATTAGAGCAGGACCGTTCTCATTCAGATGGTCATTCGACTAGGAGTCGACATTCATATTAGGCCCCGCACACTAGATTTATGATCTTTACTACATGTATTTTCTTATATGATGATCTTTAGTATTTGAGATTTGATGATCTCTACCTTACATTTGCTTATATCATATGCATACATTTTCTTATTTGTTGATCTTTAGTATTCGACATTTGATGATCTCTAATTTATATTTGCTTATATGATATGTACATAAATTTTCCTATATGATATAAACATACATTTTCCTCTTTTCTTATAACATGTGTTATGTTTATACATTGAATCTCTTTACATGTATGTACATGTGTTTTCTTATGGTTACATGTTTACACATGATATATGTATGTATTTGCTTTAAATATTCAATATACATACATGTTTGCTTATTTGATGATCTCTTACAACTTGCATTTCCTTATATTCAATATACCTTAGATCTCTAGTAGAATTTTAGGAAATCAATGCCACTTTATAATTAAGTTCATTCATGTTGATCACAATAAATATTTTTTTTAAAATGACTTAAGCAACATGAACCATTGAGTTGAGAACAAAATATAATCTTTTTGACAAGTAACTTGAAATTCAATTCAAATATAATTAAGAAAATTCAATTCAAATTATACCTCTATTATACATTTTTGACACTTTAACAAAATTCTAAAATTACTAGATATGTTGTGCATACCTATGCATTAAATAACAACAAACTCCACAATGAAATAACTTATTTGTTTACCGTTATCACCGGTTGCACTTTGTTGAGCCTCGATGTTCAACACCTCAGTGTAACATGGGAAGACCTCCAAAGTTGTGGGTCACTTATAGACAAAGGTCAACCTCCGGAGAAGGCCGACTTCCTTTGGTTTCACCTAAACTACTGATTTTTGTAAAGGAAAAGGGGGAAGGAGTGCATAAAAATAAAACTAAATACTATGGTGATACACCGAACTGATAAGAAATCATGAAATGAAAACAAGATGAACATACACTGGAAAACTAATGGTAGCTATTTCATTTACTCAACATAACCCTTTTGAACTTATGCATCATTCTTAAGAGGCTTGATCTACATACATATTTTAAGAAGGAAAATTGAATTTCACAGCTTTAAGGTATGAATGCAGACTTAGAAAAGCACAGTTGAAAACTTACATATTCTAAAAATACAGAAATGAGAGTAGTATGAACACTAACACTGGCTTTCAAGGTAAACTCTATGTTTTATATTCCAGAATCGAAATGAGTTACAAAGCATACATCAGATGAGAAAAGGATTATTAAAATCACTAACTCTTGAGAATGCATAATCCAAACCCCCTACAAAGAGGAAAAAAATGCCTTATATATAAAAATATATCGGCCCCCTAGGGCTTACCAATTTATCAGTCTTCAGAAAGATCTTCCCTTAGATCCTTTTGAATGAAGTTAATGTTGCATTCAAGTGTTTCCCTGCTGTCTCTGTCGGTGTGAAAAGATCGCCCTCAGGAGAAGCCCTCAGATCTTTTACAACCACAGTATTAACTTCATGGCCTCTGTGTCCACTCTCTCACTTCCCTGCAGAACTGCTTTGAATGCCCTGAGGTAATATCATTAATGTCTATCGACCCTCGCCAGTTGACATCCAAGTTGTCCCTGCGGTCTCCGCCCTTTTGTTTACTGACGACACCTCTTGGATATCGAACTGATTCATCGCTTTATTCTTAGAGCAAATCCACGTTGCTTATGTTTTGTTGATCTTCTTCATAGGGTCAACCGCCATGAATCTCCGTGAGTCTCCTTCGATTGGTCAATAGATGTTACGCGGGGATCACCGCGATGGTCAAGAGTCGCCGATTGAATCGATGCTCCGGTGAGACACTCCACTGGTGTCTCCCCTCGATGCTTAATTATATTCCCATACAAAGATCGCAAGACCTTCACCATTGGTGAGAGTTTTCATGAGCTGAAAAGTCATATCGACATCCCCTTTAAACCATCTAAGTAAGACTTCCATGTGTCTGTGAAGACCTCTTGCCGGCGCAATAAATCTTTCCAAGACTTCTATTGCCTAAAGACTCATAGCTGGCTGATGTCTCCATTCACGGGCAAGATCATCTTCATTTCGGGGAGACCCCATCCTGTCGGCCGAAGGTTATACCGATGAGACTCCATGTCAACGAGACTTTATGCAATTGGCCAAACCTCCCGCCAAAGACACCTTGCTTCGGCGAGAACCTCTATCGAAGCCCAATTTCCATTTTGTAGTTGTATTCTTTCGTCGCTGAAACCCCTCCCTCTCCAAGCCTTCCAACTTTCACCGAGACCTCCCCATGTTGGTAGGACATCTCCCCGAGCTCATTATCTTATACTGAAGGCACCATCCTTTTGGTGAGACATCATTCGGTCTCTGAGATGTTACAGCGAGGCCCACCTTTTCTCCCCAGCTTGACATACCTTTCATCGGTGACCTTTAGTCAAATGGTGACATCTCCCTCGAGCTCCTATTCCTCACAAGAGACCCCACTTTTACATAGACATTATGCCGAAGGAAAACCCTTCCTATGAGACCTCCTTTGCCATCGTGAGACTTTGGTCAGCCTAGCTCACCACTCCATGTTGACAAGACCACATCGGGTCGGCCAAACTTCTCAGCGAGATGACAATATTTTGGCAAGTTGGAACCATTTCAGGGAGACTCTCATGTGTCGATGAGACATTATACCAAAGGCAATCCCCTTTGACGATACTTTATGCAGTCAGAGAGACACTACCCCAACCAGAATCATTTCCCCTGACGCCACCCTTGTGAAAAACTGTCGGCATGAACTCCTTCCAAATGGAGAGACACATGAAGACTTATGGCGACCTGAATGTCCTGGCGACGGGTGTATATAAACCAAGTAGAATGCACTGCTAGTCAACAAGACAATAGGAGGGTCTTTTTGACTTTCTTCTCTGATGAATTTTTTGCACCAAAACTAATCGAGGCATGCCTCTGATAGACCTCCTTGTGAAATATCCTCAGGTGCATGATCTAACCCTTGATGCAAATTCCCCATTTGGCCTTTATGAACCTTTGAAACACAATTTGTCCTGCCTGATGAGCCTGTAGGTGAAAATCAGGCAACATTTATGGCAACCTTTGCTGGATGTTTTCCTACTAAACATAGAAACCAGTAGCCAAACCTGTCCATTGGGTTCAGAGTCTCTTAGAAAAACTCAAAAACATTCAAAAGCAGGCTGCATCTCATGCAACTCACTTGAGACTCATAGAACAGATCAGGACACTAGAACCTGTTGATACTAGAGAATTGAGGTGAAACTGTCAAACTGTTCTGGAACAACACTTAGGGAAAGAAACAACAAACAAACCAAAGTTTCAAAGCACTTATTAAAAACATAAAACCTAATCTAATATGTATAATGGAGGAACTTATCAAACTTCAAAACAAGGCTTGAGGTGTATCCCATTGACTGGGATAGGAAGCACTTCACCTTTAGTTGTGGCCAGTTGGTATGCGTTGTGTTCTTTGAAGTCTTTAACAATAAATGGACCCATCCACATGTTGTCAAACTTGGTGTGATGGCCTGACCTACTTTTTAGAACATCCCATTTGAGAACAATATCACCTTCTTTAAAAATTTTGACTATAGCTTTCTTGTCAAATGTTCTCTTTGTTTGAAGCTGATGACACTCCAAAGTTTTCATTGCCCTATCTCTTGATTCTTCAAGCTCCATGAGCTCTACATATCTTATGGACATTGGGTCCTATTCTTCATACATCTCCAACCGATGAATGATGTATAGAGTTGGAAGCACCGTAGACAGAGGTAACCTAGCCTCTTTACCATAAACAAGAACGTATGGAGAATTACCCACTAATCTCTTAGGGGTTATTCTATCTGCCCAAAGTGCATATTTCAATGTGGTATGCCAAATTCTTTGATTCTCTTCCATAGTCCTCTTAATGATTCTGATCAAGTTTTTATTTATACTTTCAGCTAATCCATTACCCTATGGGTAATAATTAGAGGAAGTATTCAAAATAATCCCATGTTTAATAGCCCAATCTGTGACTCTTAATCCAAAAAATGCAAGAGCATTATCTGAAATGATGGAGTCAGGAACTCCAAACCTGGTGATTATGTCTTCATAAAAGCTCAGAACTAAAGATTCATTTGCTTCTTTCAAAGCTACTGCCTCTGTCCAGCATGTAAAATAGTCTGTAGCAGTAAGCACCCACTTATGAACAGCACTGGATGGTGGATTAATTGGCCCAATGAAGTTGATGCCCCATCTCATAAAGGGCTGCTCCACCTGAATTGGATGTAGAGGCATAGCAGACAACTTTTCTTTTCCTGCAAATAAAGCACATTTGATACACTTTCTTGACCATGCATATGCATCTTTAAACAAGTTGGGCCAGTAGTAACCAACTCTCATGATTTTCTAGGCAGTAGTTCTTGGAGCAAAATGACCTCCTATAGCTCCATCATGAAACTCACGAAGTATCTTCTCAACTTGATCACTGTGAATACATCTTAAGAGAACACCATTTAGATCTTTTTTGAAAAGAAAATTATCTACCAGCACATATGGTATTGACTACAGTTTGAAGTATCTTTGTTTAGCTTTGTCTAAACCTGGTGGACACTCACCAGTTTGTAAAAAATGGGTGATGTCTTGAACCCAATTTGTTGTTATCAGGGGCACATCATCCCGAGCATTCTGAGGTTCATTTGTATTAACAAAAACAATATCCTTTTCTAAGTCATTTTCACTGCTTGACCCTGTAGCAAGCTGTTCACAAAGACCTTTACCCCTAACCAATTTGGTAATCTTGATGTCCACATCATATTCCATAACCTTAGTGACCCACCCTGCTCTTTTATCATTTAGATCTTTGTTTAACAGAAATTCTTTCACACTTGGGTGTGAAATCAGAACATGAATTTTGTTGTTTGAAACCAAAGGTTTAAACTTTTTTAGGCTTTTGATCACATCAAGAACATGTTTCTCCACAAATGTATATTTTTGTTCATAATCAGCAAGTCCCTGACTAAAGAAAGCTATTGGCTGCTCTAAATTATCACTATTTTTCTAAACCAGCATAGCAGAGATTGAACTATCACTGCCAAAAGCATACAATAAGAAGTCTTTAGAGAAATCTAGATTTACTAGTGTTGGAGCTGATGCTAAAGCTTCTTTGATTTCTTCAAAATTGTGTTTTGCTTCTCCAGTCCAACTGAAAACCGCATTCTTTTTAAGCATGGTGGTCAAGGGCTGTAGTAAATTTGCAACATTAGGAATAAATTTTCTTAGAAAGTTGATTCTCACTAAAAAGTTCTGCAATCCCTTCTTGTGATTGGGTAATGGCAGTTCAAGTATGGCTTTAACTCTTTCAGGGTCAATGGTAACTCCATCTTTTGACACTATGTGACCTAGCAGCTTACCTTCATGAACTGCAAAAATAGTCTTTGTCAGATTGAGAGATATTCCATACTCTCTACATTTTTCAAAAACTTGCTTGAGATGTGACAAATATTCATTTGCATTTTTTGAATATATAGTTATGTCATCTAGATAAACTAGCTGACATTTCTGAATTAAATTCTGAAATGCCATATCCATGGCACGCTGAAAGGTGGCATCGGCATTAGATAAACCAAAATGCATTCTCTTGTAGGCCATAGTGCTGCATTTTGTTGTAAAAGTTGTTTTATATTGATCCTCCTCTTTGACTAGAATCTGGTTATAACCAAAATATCCATCCAGAAGAGAAAATCTTTCTGATCCAGCAACAACTTGAAGAATTTGTTCCATAGATGGAAAGGGATAATGATCTTTCAGAGATGCTCTATTAAGGTCTCTAAAGTCTACACATAATCTTATCTCACCATTATTTTTTCTAACTGGAACAAGATTAGAAACCCAAGATGTGTGTTTAATTGGAAATACGATACCCCCCTCAACTAACTTGGTTAGCTCTTTGATCATCAAGGGTTCAAGCTTAGGGTTCAATGGTTTTTGTTTTTGTCTAACAGGCTTGGAATCGGGTTCTAACTCAATTGTATGTTGTGCAATATGAGAATCAAACCCTCTTAAATCAAAGTATTGCCAAGCAAAAACATCATGATATTCTTGGCATAAAACAATGAAAGCTCTCTTATCCTCAGCTGAACAGATTTTTCCTAATTTGAGAAGCTTACCTTAAAGATTTCCACTTCTTCATAATGATCTTCTTTCACTTGAATGCCAACTTTGTTCTTCTTAAGCTGGTCATCAGAATTGAATATGGATTCCAAGGTAACCAAACCTTTGGGAAGTTTATTTGTCTTCAGCTGTATCACTTGATCATCATACTGTTGTTTGATCTTTTCTTGGTTTACTACAAAAAATTGATCTTCTTGGAGCAAAATGGTTAAAATGTGTTCATCATTTTCAAATACCTGCTAGTTAATGTTGTTATCAGATTTTGATGGCCTAATAACAACCTTAACATACTACTATATTTTGTCTTTTTTAATATCACCTGGGATATCAAACTGCGCTTCAATTGTTGCAAATCTGTCAGCATGCTTATTCTGATTTCATGGAATAGAAATCAGATTGAAGGCATTAAATTCTTCAATTATGTTCCATACTCTGTTTCTGTAAGACTTCAAAGCATCATTCCTGGCAACATTCAACCCCCTGATCTGATTAACTATTAGTTCATTGTCTCCATAGACCTTCAAACAGTCAATCCCTCTTTTCCTTGCCCACTCAAGGCCTTGAATGAGTCCCTCATACTCAAAACTATTGTTAGAACATGCAAAAGCAAAATGAAAGGCTGAAAAATACTTATCACCCTGTGGAGAAACCAGCATTGCACCTCCTCCTGCTCCATTCTTGCTTCTGGAACCATCAAAAAACATTTCCCAAAGTCCACTTTGCTGTTGTAACAACTGATTTGTACCCTTTTCAAGGTTTGGGATCTCCGCATTAGGTTCAAGCATCACATAATTACCCATACCAGCATCTTGAATAAGATCTATAGGACTGTCCCACACGTTTTTAGCCACCCACTCATGTAGAAGCACATCTGGAACAACTTCTGATTGAAGTTCTTGAGCAGCAGCCAGTTCATTATCAGAAAAAATGACACAATTTGTGTCTATAGTAGTAGGAACAACGTTGATAGGACTTGGGTTATATGGCTCAATGTGGTCTTTAGCCAAATTTTTAGATTTAATAGTGACTTTGGTTCCATATCTGGTTCTAAACAACATATGCGACCAGTCAGCTGACACATAACCGCCTATCTTAGCTGTAAAGTCTCTTGAGAGGCACAAAGAAAAGAAAGGTGGGAGATCTATGACACATATGTCCTGAGGAACTGAAAAATTAGGACAAGCATGGAGGGTAAGACTCAAGTCTTTAATAACACCCAATGTATTAACCAAAGTACCATCCAATTGAATAACTCCTTTCTCTAAAGGCTGATACTTCAATCCAAGTTTGTCAGCAATTTTCTTTGGCATTACTGAGCTACTAGCTCCACTGTCTACCATACAGTTATGAACTAACTTATCACCTATGATTACTGACACGTAAAAAAGAGGTGGTTTAACTTCTTTTCCTATCTCTTTGCTGGGTTGTTTATCATTTCCTTGAGTATTATTTGTTAACACAGTCCTAACTTGACCTATTGGAGACTCGGATTCATTAGACACTTTAAAATTTGACAAAGCTGAGTGTAACATATCTTTTTGACCAGGGATGGCTAATGAATCCGACATAGACATCGTTACATTTGACTTTTTCATACTATCAAGAATGTTATAGGGTACAACTGGGTTTAATTTATGATGTACCTTTATGCTAGCGTGGTCGGATTGCAAGCGTGGCTACACCTTCACTGGGAGTTACTGATTTCTTTGCGATCCACGAATCACTTGAGAGGTAGATGGTTCTGCAACTGATGCTTTTCCTTTATCAGATGTTTGATCAAGCTCAAAATATTTTTTCTTCACCCTTGGGTTAGCTGCAACTGAAGAATCATCTACATTCAATCCATAGAATTCTTCACCTTTCCAGTTAAGAAGAGTAGTGTTATTGGTAGACAGATCTTGGTGTTGTGGAGATGCATCATTGAATTCATTTTGCTGTAAACTTGAGGCGTTTTGTACCATAAGTGCCTAATTAATGAGTCCATTTGAGCAAGTGGCTTGATTATTAGGCTGGTTACAAGGGTAGCACCACTCATAATATGCTGCTAAGTTTTTTTGAATAGGGACAAGATCCTTGACTGCACTAACAGGTGTTGGAGCATAAGCCTGAAAAGGTCTAGTATTTATACCCTGTCTTGGGCCCTGGTAATTGCCTTGGTAAGCTTGTCTATTACCTTGATACTGCTGTTGCTGACCTGAATTCTATTGTTGATAAGGCTTGTTATATGATTGTTTCTTTTCCAAGCTCACAAGCTTATTACCAAAAGTCTGTAATAAAATTTTGATCTCCTGTAACTCATTTGAAGAACGTGCAATAGTAGCTTCTTGTGTTGCAGTAGCTGGAACCGCTAGAACAGGCGGCAAAGGTGAAAAATGTGGTATTTGCAAAGGGATATTCAAATGAATATCTAGAAATATAGGCTTTGGTGGCCTAGGAGCAAGTTTACCAGCTTGTATTAGGCTATTTTCAGCTCTGATTGCTATTTCAAAAGCATTCAGCAAAGACACTCCTCCCATTGACTGTATTAAAACTGAAATATCGCTATTTATAGCTCTAAAATAATACAGGAAGGAATATTCAGGTGAAGGCCTCACCGTTGTAGGGATTCTATCGCAAGTTCTTTGAAATCTAAAATTGAAATCATTCATTTGCTCTTGTGGAGCCCTCTTAATCGTAGTTAATTGTTCCAATAAAGACAAATTATCAAACCTGTCTTGAAATTGTTTATGCAACCTATCTCCAAATTCATCCCAAGTTGTGATTGAGCTGACTGCTAGGCCCCTATAACATTGCACAACTCTTCCTTTCAGTGAAGTAGCTTATAATTTCATAGCAACATCCTCTTGAGTTATGTGATGGACTCTGCATAACGAAGCCACATCTCGCATGTGTTCAATCGGGGTAGTCTGATCTTCCCCAGTGAAAGTTGGTAGACTTTTCAAGGCTGCCATTGGAATGCCATTGTGTTGTGCCAAATTTAAGGGACTCCCTCCATTGAAAGAAACAAATGGTTGATTCCTGGGAGCAGCCATTAGAGGTGGCTGAGGTGGGTTTACTTGCACTCTAGGTGAAACAAAAAATGGGACAACAATATGAGATCTCACAGATGGAGTAGATTTAGTTCTTCTAGAATAGATAAATGTTGTCCCTATCCTTTCTGTTACCCTGCCTATTCTTCTTGGTGGGGAAAGTTGTAAATATTCAAAAGGAACTAAGTTGCTCCTTGTCTGAACTCTTCTCATAAGTTGTAAAAGCACTAATTCTGAAGTTCTTTCTCCCCAATGGAGTCACCAAGTATGCAAAATGACTTCGGTAAAGTCTGAAACTTGTTAGTTGCATACCAAACCAATAATATAATGTGGAACTTGTCCCACCAAAAGCCGTAAACTGTTATCACCTGAAGTTGCACCCTTGTTGAGCCTGATGTTCAACACCTCAATGTAACATGGGAAGACCTCCAAAGCTATGGGTCACTTATAGACAGAGGTCAACCTCCGGAGAAGGCCGACTTCCTTTGGTGTCACCTAAACTACTGATTTTGTAAAAGAAAAGGGAGAAAGAGTGCATAAAAATAAAACTAAATACTATGGTGATGCACCGAACTAATAAGAAATCATGAAATAAAAACAAGATGGACATACACTAGAAAACTAATGGTAGATATTTTATTTACTCAACATAACCCTATTGAACTTATGCATCATTCTTAAAAAGCTTGATCTACATACATATTTTAAGAAGGAAGGTTGAACTTCACAGTTTTAAGGTATGAATGCAGACTTAGAAAAGCACAGTTGAAAACTTGCATAGTCTAAGAATACAGAAATGAGAGTGGTCTGAACACTAACACTGGCTTTCAAGGTAAACTCTGTGTTTTATATTCTAGAATTGAAATGAGTTACAAAGCATACATCAATTGAGAAAGGATTGTTAAAAATCACTAACTCTTGAGAATGCATAATCCGAACCCCTTTACAAAGAGGCAAAAATGCCTTATATACAAAAGTAATGTCGGCCCCCCAGGGCTTACAAAAATATTAGTCTTCAGAAAGATCTGCCCTTAGATCTTTTTGGATGAAGTTAATGTTGTATTCAAGCATATCCCTACTGTCTATGTTGGTGTGAAAAGAT
>VDFB02196426.1:0-25808 GCA_007258455.2 Sequoia sempervirens | reverse complement strand
AAGAAGAGTGAGGAAAGTGTGAAGAAGTGTTCATGTGCTTAATCAGAACTGTAATTAGGAATTAGTAGATGTTATTTTCTCAATTCAAAATCCTATGGATGTAATCCAAATTTTTTTGTAAGATAGTGTGTCTTCCTCTAGGAATAAACCTTGTTGTAATTGAGTAGTGAGCCTAGGAAGTGCTCCTGAATGCATGTGCATTCCCCATTTCATTCTTTATACTTTTAACAAGGTATAATCTTGTGGACTGAACTCCACCATGGTTTTTCCCCTAACAGGGTTTCCACGTAAAAAATATTGGTGTTATGTGTGTTTCTAATGTGTTGATGATTTATGCTTTCATGGTTATTAATCAAATCTAAGAATAAGGTTAATAGTTTTATTAAGTTTGAATTTCTCTGACAAATGATTCACCCCCCCTCTTAGTTGTTTTCCCTTGTGTTTCCAACACACTTTACAATATATTTAATATTATCAGTTTAATTCAATCGCCTCCAATTGACATGTTATCAAACTCTCAAATCCATTCCAAATAAAATCTTTTTTCAAGGTTGTTGACCCTTTTCAAGTACTGGCAACTTTTTTTTGCTAAGGTGCAGTGTTGCAAAAAATTCCTAAGAAAGGGAACCATTATACCACAACCCCCTCCTCAAGTACTCTTGTAATGCCATTAGGGCATGGTAGACCCGCATCGTACCTCATGACCCTTAGGATATCATCCAAACTGCCCAAATTCTACTTCTTGAAGACTACAAGAACTATAACCTCTATCACCTCCATTTCTCCAACATTTAAGAATGAGGCAATGAAGCATGAGGTGATATATGAATTCACTCTGTGTCAACCATCATCTTCTAGGAAATCCATGTCCAAGATCTAAGATCTGGGATCTTATATTGTGCTCCTTCACTATTACTTCTAGGCGTTGGTCTATTATTTCCCCCAAAAATTCCATTTGACACCTTGAGCTAGTTAACCTTATCGAAGTATCCATGCTTGGAATACACTCAGAACATCAACTTACTATTCCTCTAGTCACCATTTGTTTGGGTTGAGAAGATATAGATCCTGACCACACCATTCCCATGCTTCACGTGGGATAGAAATCACTACCAAATATTTAGTTTTCCTTCCTTAAGATTCACACACGCACCACACTTATTAACTTTAGATATCATCATTTTTCCAACTCCTTCCCTTTGTATGCTTTTTCCACCAAGAATTAAGGGTGTACTATGATCACAACTATTGATATAACAAGCATTACTTGTGGTCATACCCATATGAGTGATTTTGTCAATTTCCTTTATCATGATGTTATCTTTCATATAGTATCATTAATTTCCTTGTTCGCCAACTTGTCCACCTCTTAATTCCCTCCCCTAAAAATGTGTGTTATTTAAATTCATTGAGATTTCCAAGGAGGTCGAAACAATCCTCAAGCATATTATTTAGCCTCTAATTTAGAGTTTAATTTTATTATGCATTTATGATGATGAGGAAGTCACCCTTGATCACTAGTTTTTTTCCTTCTTTGACTGCTTTTTTCAATCCACTCTACATTGTACTCATCTTTGCTATATTATTCATGGAGGTAAACTAATTTTTATTTCTTTTATTACTTCTTCTCTATTGTTTCTAAAGATACAAATAGATCCCAACGAACCTAGATATCTACAGGAGGTACCCTCAAAATTTAACTTCATCCATCCTTCTTCAGGCGGACACCAAAGTATTCATGCTCTCATGGCCACTTTAAACTAAACACTAGAGGCCCTATAAATAGGGGAGTGTCAATCTTGACCATGTAGATTTCATTAGTTGGTCTGAAGAGGAGAATACTTTATTTTTCATTGATTGTGTTCTAACCCCACTATTGACTATTTTGACCACCACATCTTCCAGCTTCCTTAGAAATATGTTTCTCATCAATGCTTTCCCCTAGACTATGCACTAGTTGTACTACTTTCATATCTCCTAGAATACTATTAAGGGAGTTACTATCCAAAGGCTTCTATAGACCGAGTTCTTGAGAATGATTGTCCATGTGTTGAATAGAGTTGAGATGTCACCTGGAAATGGGTTTTTCTAGTTTACCTTTTCCATAACAAAATCAACATTCCTTCTCAAATGGGTAGTTGAGTGAAATATGATTAGTAGACTCCTCACTTTATCTGCACAAGACATATATGCTTGGCCTTATCACTCCAATTTTATTTAGTTAGTTCCCCATTAGGACTTTCTCCTACATGGGTATCCATGCAAAAAAACCTACTTTTGGGAGGCACAATTTATTCCAAAACAACATGTAGGGCTAGTCTTCTTTTTCCATGGAGTTTTCCATTATAGTGGAACCTAACTTTACACTATAATTTCTTGATTTTTTGTGTTCCATTTGATTTGATTGTGTTCATATTTTATGTAGATGTTTCTTTTTCCTATTTCCTCCAATAACCTTTTCACTTTTTTTTTTGTCGCATTCAATATTCTCCATGGATTTCCTCTTCCATTTGGTTCTCCCATGGACCTCCATGAATTTTTCTAGGTAATATCTTACTTGTGATCCCCATCTGTCTTTCAAGATTGATTTGAATCCTTCAAACTCCAAAAAATTATTTAGAGTGAGAGCTTCATCCCACAAGTCTTCCCAAAATTTAGCTTTCCTTCCATTCCTCACATCCCACATATATTGATTCTTTATTATCTCCCTTAGATGAAGTTCCAAATTGTTGAGCCCCTTGGAGGGTCTTGCAATGTTACTATTCTTTTTGGGCCTTAGGATTTTAGGTATTTGTTTTGGAGAACTTTTACCCACTTAACTTGCAGGTTAGTTATCATGTTCCAAACTAGCTTTTCCACCAATGTTTGGTTGATTACTGACCAATTTATTAATCTTACTCCACCAGTCACCTTTGGTCGATAAATTTTTCCCATGCTACTAGGGGAAATTTCTTAGTATCCTTAGATCCTTTCCAAAAGAATTCCCTCACCATTCTCTCCCCTTTCTCCTGAGTTTTTATTGGCATCTTGAGGTTGGACATCATGTATATTGGCAATACTCCTATCACTAACTTTAGCATTATGATTCACCTTGCTAACGATAACCACCTCCCCTTCCATGACTCCAATCTATTAATACAGTCATGAGTTCATGAGTCTCATATGCTACTCTTACTTTCCCCAATGAAAAGTGGTATCCCTGGATATTTACCAAGAATTTTTTTGGTTTTCAAGCCTATAATGACTGCAATTTCCCTTTTCTTTCTTAGATCTCTAGTGAATAAGAATATTTCTAATTTGTATCAATTAAATTTTTTTCATGTTGTTGAGTAGTATTTCTTCAAATTTTTCTTCATTATTCTTTATTACTCCAAATGTAATAGAATATCATCTAAAATTGAAGGTGGGTGGTAGGTTCATGTTAGGATCCACTATTAAAAACCCTTCCAGTCTCTACTTTTCCATTCCCTTTGGATGAGATGACCTAGAGCCTCAACCATTAGATGAATAGGAAGGGTGACATTGAGTCTCCTTTCCTTAAACCATTTGAAAAGGTGAAGAATCCATGTGGGCTTTCATTTAATATTGAGAATCAATGGGGACTAATACAACTATGGATCCATTCACACCATTCTCTCCTAAATCCAAACCACTTCAAAACCTTACTCAAGAAGTCTCTATTTACTTGATCATACACCTTATGTATGTCTAGTTTTACTATCATTCTTTCCAATCTACTTTTCCTTATGGAATGAATCACCTCATGTGATATGATGATGTCTTCCACAATTGATCTCCTAGGGGAGAAACCACTTTTTTCTTTTGCTATCAACTTTGGTAGCAAGAATTTTAGTGTATTGGCTATGAATTTAGCAGATATCTTATATATGATTTGAGTTCCTTTTCCTTTAAGTATGTATCTTAGTACATTCCTTCCCTTATCACCCTTTTGTTCAATGCTTCTAATTCTACCTCAATTGTTTCTTTTTCTTCAAAAATGCTCTTGAAGTGTAACCTATTCCATTATTTTATCCTTTCTTTTATGTATGAGATTGTTGATGTCGAATGATCCCACCTATCAATCTATGATACCACCTATATCGAGTAGAACTCTATTCGATAGTGATTTATTTGATTGATACAACTTGTCATCAATCGATACCACCTCGAGTCAGTTAGTATTTAAGAGGTTGGTACTAGTTGTAGTCATTTGGTGCCACCTTTAGGAGGGAGTGAGAACCTGCCTAGGGTATTCAGTGCAACCTTTAGTTAGTCGATACCACCTTGGGTTAGTCAGTACAACTTGGTTAGGAGAACCTTCCATCAGTCGGTGCAACCTACTGGGTAGGAGGGAATAGTACTTTGAAGGAGTTTGATCCTTTGATATTTGGTGCCTTCATCCACTATTTGGCCCAATTAGCCTCTAGATATTTATCCTATAGGCATGTTTTCTCAAACTTGAATGGGAAACATAAGAGATTGTGGTCCGGGGTGAAAGTGGGTTGAATAGGATAATGGTCAAACCCACTCAAGGCTAATATTTTTGATCTTCCTATTACATTTGTATTTTACCAATCACCCCCCACAAAGTTATTGTCTCTCCTTCTATTAGACAAGGTAAAAATGATGTTCCCTCTCATTCATCCTACTATGAAGATCTCATCCTAAATTTACTAGTAGATTAGTGTGAGTTGATCCCATACTTCTTGTCTTTGCATAGCCCCAACCAACCCATATACTTTAATTAATTAAAGACTTATTATGTGGGAGGAAGCATAGTTTGCATGGTTTACATTCCTTACCTTCCTAAATGGAATCCACTGAGCACTTGATAGGGTCCCATAGAATGCTCAAACCCCCAGAGGCACCATTCATCAAAGCAAACAATCCCTACTAATTTATCCATTTACCTAGTAGTTTTTTTGCCTCTTCCATTGATAATTTTTTTTCCTAATGTAGCACTATGTCTCATTTTCTCAATTTGATATGGCAATTGAGCATGCACCTCTAGTTAGGGATGTTTAGGCCAATAACATTCCATGTTAGGAGAATCATGGATCCTCAAGAATGGGACCTCCCTTCCCTAATCTCAATTTTCTCTAGCCTTTTACACTACCTGAAACTTCTAGTTTTTCTTTGATTGATTTGCTCCCTTTGGCACATTTTTCCTCTATTTTTGGTTTCTTCATCTTTTATTTTTATTGCTCTATAATTCTCTCCTCTATTGAGTTTATTTCATCTTCTACACTCTCTATATCTTCTTGCCCCCCTGGCTAGGAGATTTCGCCCTAACTATTTTTTTCCTTCCCCTTGCTCCTGACCTTCACTTTTGCTTCCTCTTCTATCCCTATTGGTTGGGTTTTTGTTCCCTCCTTCCTTGGTATGATTTTTCCTCCTTTCACCTTTTAGGTCCTCTAAGGCTTGGCATATTTTTGCTTCTACTTTATTTTATATTGCATCATCTCCAACAATGGTCTCCCCTTTTCTCAAACCTCCCACTCCATTTTTGGGGGTGGAGACTTTTCACCTTCCTCCTTTTCCACCCCATTTATTATTATCACTTCTTCATCCTTTTCTCTAGTTCCTTTTGTTTCAAAAATTCTCCTTTCAAGTGCCCATGGGCCAAGAAATCTTAACACCACCATTTTTGGATGTCTTTCTCCACTTTTTGTCTCCATAATCTAGTTTTTTGTTATAATTTCAATCTCCTTCAAGATACTTTCATTGCAGGCCACTTCCACACATATCCTTGTGTATATCCCAAAGTCACCTTCTACTATCCTATTATCCACCCTTATGAAAGATCCCAATATATTTCCTATTTCTTTTAGGGTTTCTAAATCCCAATATTCCTATGGGAGATTATACTATCTAGTCCATTGAGCAACTTTTTCCAATTCTTAATTTAAGGGATTGAAATTTAGTTCCCAGTATTTAAAAAATTATGATCCCTCCATTAGTTATGATCTGTATTTTAATATTTCTTCTTTTTGTCCCTCATTTTGATATGCTACCATGTAGAAGCCCCTTGGGAGAGCTCTCAGGAATATCTAATTCCCCATTGTTTTTAGTACTACTACTGAATTCTACTCTTAGATGGTCATTTTCCGGCTTATTTTATAAAAAAAAATTGCTTCCTACATTATCTAATCTATTTTTCCAAGAAAGATTATTAATAACAAAGTTCATGCACTTATCTGGTGGTTTTCTATTGAGGGGGACCACGTTCACTCCAATTGTAGGATTATCCAAGCTATGGCTTAATTTTTCATCCCTTGGCCTCTTATTCTTCATCTACCCACTCCTATTATGTTTCCACCACTAGTAGTTGTTCCTCTGTTTCCAACTTTGATTTGATCATCAATATCATTCTCACAAGCTTTTCTCCCTTCCATCTTTTTGTATTACCCTCCATGATCCTCCTCTAATTTGCTTGCTACTCACTCAATCATGTGTCATAATCGAGATAAAAAAATGAATAATTATTTTAATGTCTAAACAGTGTAATTTAAAAATGATTGACATATTTAAAAATTAAATACAAAAAATAAATAAATAAATAAATGATATAAAAAATTCTTAAATTTTTATAAAATATAATAAATAATTATTAAATGGTACAATAAAATAACTTTTTATAATTAAAATGACACCATGGGGTTGCTCCTATTGCTATTAATCATAAATAAAATAATTATATATATATATAGCCATAGTTCTTATGACCTTATAGATCCAAGTAATAAATAAAAACCTAGATGTTAGTTGTCTAGAATCCTTGTCCACTTAAATCTTACTTTTCCATTTCTTTGGACTTTGGCCAACTAGAGGTCTATAAAAATTTGGAGCCTTACAATCCATGGATGTTGTAGATTTATAGCATAAGTAATTAAATAGTAAAACATATATCTTTAGATACTAATTGGTCTATGATTAGAAAACATTACCCAAAGATAAGAGGTCATCAACCCAATTGCTCCTCATTGATGAATTCCATTAGCCATTCTATCATATATGAGGCTTCAAACCTAGATTTTTTTTACAATGTTGAGCCCTTTGTAGTATTTTTTGATGATATTCCAAATTTATGTTCTTGAAAGTGAAAAAAGGAGGAAATCATTCTACTCAAGCCCCTATCTCCTTTAGTTTAAATAAGTTAGAGGGGATAGAAAAACCTCCACCTGAGCCAACAAACTCTAAAATAACATCCATATCATCCAAGAATTGATTCTTAATGAGATCCTTGTAAAGACCTTTCACCAATTAGAGTGACTCCTCAATGTCCAACAACGAGGCCAAAAACATAGAGGATATATTATGATTAACCATATATTTTTATCTTCCACCAAGAAATATTCTCCTAACACCCACTTGATTTTAAATAAAATTAACCCATGATGAGTTTTGAAGATGCATTTTAACCTCTTCTTTGTGATGGCCCCAAAAAGGCCATTTATTTATGTGTTCTCATCAATACAATAGGGGTGTTCATATTTCTACTATTGTTGAAACTTAGCCACAAAAAATAATATGAGGGAATGTGATGGTTTCCCCAAATCAAAATCACCTCCCTTGCCATCTCATATGAGTTGAGGGGACAAGCCCATCCTTTAGTGAAATCATTAACTACAACTCATTCATGAAATGATTAAATTATAGGGATTTTTTATCATCACTTGGGCGACATATGTCTAAGTCACAACAATTTGTCACAACTTCAATCTACTCAATGCCATCAACTACCATGTTGGCAAGACCATCCACCTCAATATGTGCTTCATGATAAGTATGATTAACAATGTGGTCTTCTAGTAAATTCTTAAGTCTCCACCCTTGCAATGTATTTCTTCTTGTTGCATTTATCATCAAAGTAGATTCCCCCTCAATTTCTATCTTAGAATGTTTTAAATTTAAGCATAGTTTGAATTCAAGGATAAGAGAATTTAGTTCTACTTTGTTATTTGTTCCTTTTAGATACCTTTTTGAAGCTCTACGTAAAACCTTCCCCAATGATTCTTGAATTCAACATCCAACACTGGATATGTTAGAATTCCCTCGAAAATCTCCATTGATATTTAGCTTGAACCACCCATGTTATAGTGGTGGTTACTATCTTGCCTCTTTGTATTTTGTTAGGGACTCAATACTCCTATTCCCATTAATGGGGGAAAATAAAATAAATCTTAAAGTAAATAAAAAATTATTAAATAACACCTACATAATAAAATAACTCTTCATAAGTAAAATTAAATTAAATAATAGAATAAAATAATGTTGTTATTGTTACCAATTTTCACTACAACTCAATTGGCAGAGCTGATTAGTTTGGATTTATTTTAAAGTGAAAGTTCAGTTAAATTTTGCATTGCTTAAATTGTTGTTTGCATTGGATTTATCAAGTTTCAGTTATGCAAATGTTTTCAGTGAATAGAATTTCAGAAGTTTGCTCAATGCTTGGGAACATAAATGAAGTACAAAACATAATACATAAATGATTAAGCATAATCATTGCTTTCATTTATTTCACAATGTTGTTCACATTTCAACATTTCATTTGATTTGCAAATACAAATGATTGTACAAGATTGCAATAAATTACATTTATTTTCAGAATGGAAATGAAAAGAGAAATTAAGGGTTCCACACAAGCTGTGGAGATAGCTAAAACAATTCATTACAAGAAATGAATTATACAACTGAAGGTACAAAAGGAAGAAGTAGATAACACAAGACATATCCATCATTGCCTGTTTCTCGATCTTCAATTGATCTTCTTATTGTTGTCTTGTCCTTGCTTCCACTTTTGAGTAAACTTGTATCATGTAAAAGGGACTATTAGAGCTCTGGATATGAACTACACTATGTATTCTACCAACAGAAATATAATTCATTCCTTGCAACACATTGAATCAACGCAATGAATATGAAAAAGTACAGTGAGGACTGCAAATGCAACATCATGAATCTATTAAACTTCATTGTTTTATGTTAACACTAGTTGTTTCATTTGCAGGTATAGAAAAACCTATGTCGTTGATCATATCATGAAGACATAACAACATGTGGAGTAAAACGGGCTCCCAAAAGGGTTGAGCTCAACATGCTTCCCCTCAACATACAAATGAGGGCTGAGTAAAGAAATATAATCATGCTCAATTGAGCTAGTCAAGAAGGAGTGAATACATTTCAACTATCAAAACAATCAAGACCATTGTTCACTCATAACAGACAAATTTGAGAGCAATGAAGTGAATATTATGAGTGAGCAATGAGCTCAATTGGAATACAGGATCAACAAGTATTTCATTGCTTAATGAAGTGAATAGGCATACATAATTTCCTTATCTATAATAATCAATTTCAGCTGACACAATGGATAAGCTTCAGAACATCATAATCAAGTGCTCTTATTTCAAAATCTTCCATACAAAAATTGTGGTCACATCCTCATTATTGCTGCCCAGGGAACAAAAGGAGCATAAAGAGTACAAAAACAATTTTTTTCCTCATCAAAAAATGATTTCACAAGTGACATTGCTGATTGAAGAATCAAATACACTAAATATTGAGTGGATATAATGTGGAACAACATGTCTCATGAAGGTAATTTGTAAGTTTGAAGCTTATTTTAGTATTATGGTACTACAATTATGAAAGGAGCTTTATTGCATGATTCAATGTTTTTATGAAGCATAAAACTATGGTGGGAAAAGTAGAATGCACATGTCCTCTAAAAAATTCAAGTGCATGATAACTATGACAAGAGGCTACAAATGAGCTATTGGAAGCATCATTGAAATGGGTAGACATAGCACTCAAATTTGTTGCATTGGCTTGTCTCATTTTTACAATGTGAAGCGGAGTAAGGAGTAAAGTTTGGAGCTGTATCTTCAAGATGTACAAGTTTTGAGTTGAATATAGCTGAGGCTACATTGTTAATGAGGGAAATTTGCAAGAAAAAATGTGTTTGTTCAGAGTTATCAATGGCTACAAGTGAGTTGTTGAAAGAAAAGAATGAATGCGAAGATAGCATGGTGGACTAGAATGTAACACATTAAGTGTTCAAGCTAAATGAAATGTGGAACAACATCATACATAAAGGTGCATTATGAGAACTGAGTGCAACATTGCAAGACAAGTAGGCAAAAGTGAAGCATTCATTTGGAGAACAAAAGAAGCTATTGTATGCATTAACTAAGTAAGAAAGTGCACAATGTTTGCTATAGTTCATGTTCAACATTGAGTTAAAACTTGCATGAAATAGAAAAACATTCGAAGTTCAAGCATTTCAACTGTTCTTGTATGATGGTGAGATGATTGCCTACAACATAAGTGAATGTTTTCCATGTAATGTATTTCAGAAATGTAAATCTACAAATAAAGGAATGTGCAAATTTTTGAGATCATGTACAACAAAAGCATTAAAACCCATTTGGGTTTTCCATATGAGAAGTGAAAGCTTAAAGATTTCAAGCTCATACATATGAGGAGAATGTTTTTAAAACTAAAAAATACATTTTTTCTGGTCACAGCCTTTGGAGTAGATTTTTCTTTTATTTACAGCAATACCCACTTGGGATTTTGTCAAAGATGCTCATTTTACATTATGGGTCGAGCCTCGAAGTATTTGGTTCTTACAAATCACAATGCCCATTTCAGATTTTTGGATGAAGATGAAATGTAAGGAGAAGTAGCAAGGTTTTGAGCCATGGTAACACAAATATAGAGTTCAAGCTTTTAAAGCTCTTCAAAAAATAGTGAAATGAAGTTCTACAGGACCACGACCATGAAGGGTCTTGGAAATCCTCATAATAACACCATTCACACATTGCAGGCCAAGCCATTGTTTTCACTTTGCAATAAAAGAAAGAGAAACGTACAAGTACGACCATAACTTGAGTAATACAAAAACACATTCTTTTTTTAGATTGAAGCTTAAATTAAGCATATTTAAGAGGGAAATGCATCATAAAAGGAATATTTCACTTACCCATATAGCCATAGTAAGGCGCCATTGAAACCATAGTCAAACCAAGAATACCAATGCCTAGGTCGAGTTCTTATGGCGGCCATAAGGAGTAATAGTAACACAACAAGAACAAACGTCATCAAAAATTAGTTTTGGCTGTGGCCTATAGGCCTTTATTCCCCATCAAATAAAGTGAAGTGTATCAAATGCATAAGAGAATATCTTACCAGTGAGTTTGCGAGGTAAATCGACTCGTTTGGCCAAGTAAAAGCTCGAATAGTAGCATCAAAATGCAGAACCCTAACTCTCTCATTGTGGCGGCTTGCAGAGAGGTTCTCCTCAAAAGTTACCCAAGTGAAAAATGGAAATGTGAATAGGGTGGGAAGCCTGAGTTTTGTCATTAGGGTTTCAGCCTTGCCCTAATTTGACTTAGGGAATTTTGACAATGTTTTAAAATATCCAACTCCCAATTCAAATACATGGTGGCCAAAATACATATGCCTTAGGTCGAACCTTTCAAAAATTCATTTGATATCATTTGTCTAAGTCTTAGGGTGGGCATTTAATAAATATTTCAAAGTCTAAAATACCTTAGGTATTTTACTTAATTTCAAATGCCTTTGAGCAAAAATCAAATATTGGTGCTTAGATATTTGAGTTTTTATTGATTTTGTAGAAATCAATTAAACTCAATAATAGATATTTCTTCCTTGTATTTTTTATGATTTTTTAGAGAAAAATTAATTGTAATTGGAGCATTGAAGTTGTCATTTTTACAAATATTTCCTTAAAATCTTAATTGCAAAAAAATTAGGATGGGATAGCTTATTTTGAAATAAAACTGTGAAATCTTGTAAAAGCAAAGATAAAGCGATGTTTTATAAATTGCTTTTATCTTTTGCTATTTTTAGCAGTGTTGTGAAAGCAGATCTTTCTTCTTGGGTGAAGTTAGAAATGGATAGATAAACTGGGTTTGTTTTTTTTGAGTTTTGGAGTGGATTGAGCTTGATTTTGAAGCTTCATTGGATAGACATCTTGGATTGAGAAAGTTTTCACTTTTCTCTTGCAGTTCAGAGTAGATTTTAGGGTCTTTTTTCTAGCTTTTCTTTTGAGCTCAGAAATTGGGTTTTGAGAGTTATATATTGTAAGAACTGAGTTTTGCTCAATAGTTCATATTATTGCTTCTTCCTCTCTTGCACATGTAGAGAGTTTTTTGTAAGCTTAATATTTATACTCAAACTTTGGCATACTCCTTCAGTTCAATAAAAGCAGCATTCATATCCCCAATTTTTATCTCTTTTGTAGTTTTAGTATGATGTTCCCATTGTGATTATATTTACATATCATTTTTATGTCCTATCATTGTAGATTACTGGTACAGAAAGTTCATACAATGCAGGTTGTATGTTGTGTTTGATTCCAAACCTTCATGCAAATCAATTAGTTTTTGGGTGTTCATGAGAGATTGTGAAGTTATTATTGTTTTTCTGAAGATTTTTTTTGAGTAAAATATCAAAGTCGTCAATAAGTTATAGTGAATCATCTTAGGTTAGAGTTTTAAATTCTAGTTTATCTTTCTCCCCTTTACTTTAGAAAATCATTTAGAATAGGAGATTTTGTTTGGAGAACCAGCTCACTCTAGAGATTCCTTCTTCACACAGATCACCCAAATGTAAAGAAGGTTTCCATGTTTCAACAAATAGCTAAGTCTTCTGTAAGCTTAGCATAGGGTGCATATCTGATTGTTAACAGTTTTTGGCACACTCGGTGGGACCCTAAAAGTTTGATTTCAAGGAGAGTCTTAGTTTCTAAACATGTTTGGTGTATGCAACAGTTTGATTTGACCTTTTGAGGTTTTTACATATACTTGGTGACTCCATCTTTGATTCTGCATGTAGACTTAGTGCAGCCTGCGCATGAGAAAAATACAAACCAAATCAAGTTTTACACCATTCGAGTACCTACAGCTATCTATGCCTCGAAGGAGAGGTAGAACAAAAAAGAGGTTATTTCAAACACCTGTGAGGTCAAAATCAACGCCTCTAGTTTTCAGCTCTATAGTCCTATCATCAGGAAATCTTGTTCCTATAGCACAAGCACCCCCAATGGCAAGACAATATGCATTTTCACCTTTTAATAGGGGAAACCCGTTAAATATTTCCCAGCATGGTGATATCCCAATTTTATCCCTTAGAATTTTGTCATGTTTTACTAGAGAGGATCACACAACATCAATTGACCACATTCGAGACATGGCCACTTTATGCTTAGTTCACAACATCACTCAAGAGAATGTAGCACTGAGGCTCTTGGCTGTGTCACTGAAAGGGAAATATTTTTAGTGGTTTAGAGGCCTTCAACCAAATACCATCATGACATGGGATGCATTGGGTGATGGATTACACTGGCAGTTCGAAGAAAATTTAGATCGCTTGTCCCTATTAGAACAGTTGAGTAAAATTCAGAGAGTGTAGCATGAGCACATGGCAGATTTCAATTACTGATTTCAAAGGACTTGGGACAAAATTCCTTTAATAGTAAAACCAACACCTCAACATGCTTTCTTGTTTTTCTTAAAAGCTTTGAATAGCAAGATTTTAGTGATGATCCAATCTATGGGCGGGCTCACACTCCCTAACACTTTTGACATCACTATTAGAGCATAAAATTATCTTGTTCAAGCTGGGGACATTGCCCCTAGGCCTCCTCTGCCCCTATTTCTTGAAGTACAACCACCTATTCCTATTGCTTTACCTCCTTTAATTGTTGTCCTGCATGTTCCAGCAATAGGATATCACGCTACAATGCAACAACCTGTTGTTCCAGCCCAATCCCAAGATCTTCAGGAGATCAAAAACATACTTAAGATCTTTGGGAATGATCTAGTGAACATAAAAAAACAACTTGGCCAAGAAATTAAGCCCTATCAAGCCCCTTATTAGTAAAATAAATAGAACAAACCAGCCTTTCAAAATGACTATCAAGGCCAGAAAAGAAATTTTGATCCTAGACCTTTTCAACCCTTTAACTCGAACACTGCCAATTCATCAAAAGAACTTGTACCATAGAATAACATTTCCTAGGATTGTGACTAGTGTTATCTATGCAATCAACCCCATAACCAGTCAACATGTGTGAACAACATGAGAAATTAGGCCTTAATGGTCCAAAATAGCTATGCTAGTCTGGAGAATGTTCCAAATCAGAATCAAAAGCAGCAAAATAATTTTGAAGTTGCCTTGCCAAACTGGTAGAGTTCTAAGTTTTGTGGTGTGAACGGTCAAGATCAAAAAAATTCTCCTATTTTAGCCAATACCAGATCAAAAAAAAGAGCTATGGATTTGTGGTAGCAAGATGGAAATGCACAACAATAGTCTACTAAGGACAAAATGCTTGTTTCTTCATTCCATGTTACTGTTGCAACACATCCTAAAGTGTAGATTCTACAAAGAGGCCAAGATATACCTGGGAAGGAGTAGCCTAAGATGCAATTGTGGCCTTTACAGAAAGGAAATGGTGTTGTTATTACTAGGGGGTAGCAAAATGTAAGCCCCATTTCTTTCAATGTTGTTGAGCATCTTAAGAAGGCCACTTTCATCATGTCAGTTTTAGATGCATTGCATATTCTGGGTCAAAAGAGTTTGCTGCAGGATGCCTTGGCTAAACTCTCTGTTTCTGATGATGCTAATAAAGGGAATGCTAAAGTTGTGCTTGCAAATAGCCTATAGGTTAAGAATGAACAAAAAACTAAAGAGGTAAAACCTCCTCTGTTTTACTTGAGTTTCATTATTGGCGATAAAATAGTACATAACTGTATGGTTGATTCTGGTGTGAGTAGCTCAATTATGCCTAAGAGCTTAGTTGATAAACTAGGTCTTGTTTGTGAGCCTAATTCCTAGAAATTTGTAGTTCAGTTGGATGGGTATGTTGTTAAAATAGCTGGTGTGATTAAGAATTTAGCCCTTTGCATTCATCCCCAAATTTTGCAATTCCTTAGGATATACATGTTATTGACCTACCACCCAATTTTTCCATTTGCCTCTCAAGAGATTTTATAGCCAAAATGGGTGGGTTCTTGTCTTCTGATTGGTCTCATATTTTCTTTAGAACAAGATATGGTACAAAAGTAACCATAAAGTCTAAACCTCTAGCCAAAGACCATATCAAACCATATGTTTTGAGTCCCATAAACGCTAACCTCTACGTCACCCCTAGACTGGAGGAGCAATCCATGACCTTAGACCACAACACACCTATAGAAAATGTGGATCTAGATGAGTGGGAAGCCAAAGATCATGAGCTTGATCCTTTCCAGCACACTGATGAGATATGATTAGAAGTTTATATGATTCATGAATCTAATGTTGTTATCCCCAATCTAATCAAAGAGGAAGAACAACTTGCAGAGAAAGAAGATAAGCTTTGGAAGCTTTACTTTGATGGATCAAGGAGCAGTGTGGGCAATGGTGATGGAGCCATGTCGATTTCACCAAATGGAAATAAATACTATTCAACTTTCAGGTTTGCATTCAGCTATACAAATAATACGACCAAATATGAAGCACTAGTGCATGGCCTAGAATGGGCTCGGAAAAGAGGTATTAAGTGTTTACAAGTTTATGGTGATTCAGAGTTAATTGTGAATCAAGTTAGGAATATGAATGCTGATAAATATGAATCACTTAAAAAGTACAAGAATCGAGTGTGGGATTTGATAGAATTTTTTTATTCTTTTAATATATTTTCAGTTCCTAGGAATGAAAATAAACATGCTGATAGGATCACTGCCATAGGAGCCCAATTTGATATTCCAAATGAAATTCATAAGGTAGAGGCACGACAATATGTGAAAATTAAGTAAGACCTTCTATACCTGACAATAATGTGAGCTAGCAGGTTTTTGACAGCGATGAGTAGATTGTGAGTTTCTTAATTGTTGAAGCTGAGTTTACAGATGGAAACCAGAAAAAGTGGCAACAACGGTATGATAGCTAGATTATGCAGTTAAAGACAAACAAGCTGCCAAAAGGATTGGTGACTTTAGAGTCTATTTTCAACTCAGACGATCAAGTGCGAAAAGATAAAAGTAGCATGACTATCAAACAAGAACACTATGAGGCCATTGAAATATTCAAAGGTAGGATTTTGAAACAGGGAAAGGTATGTACTCAGGAGGAACATAAAGCTTTAATTTTGTTATGTCAAGAGTTTAGTGATGTTTTTTCTTGGGAATACAAAGACTTGAGGGGTTTTGATCCAGAGTTAGCCCAACATTCTATTGAATTAGAGCTTGATGCAAAGTTAGTAAGGCAGAAGTAGAGGCCCCTCAATCCCAAGTTAGAGCACCTTATGAAGGTTGAACTAAATAAGTTAGTTGAGAGTGGCATTATTTTTCCTATTAAGCATATGTCTTAGGTATCTAACTTAGTTCCAGTTAGAAATAAAATCGGGGAAATTAGATTGTGTGTTGATTTCGGAGATTTGAATAAGGCTTCCTTGAAAGATCATTATCCACTTCCTTCCATGGAAAATTTTGTGCAAGTGGTTTCTGGTTCTGACAAATTTTCTTTGTTGGATAGGTACTTAGATTATAATCAAATTATGGTAAAGCAAGAAGACCAGTTCAAAACAGTGTTTACAACCAAATGGGGCACTATGGCCTACAAAAGATTCCTTTCAGCTTATCCAACGTTGGAGCAACGTTTCAACGGGCGATGGACATGGCATTCTAGGTCTCATGAATAATTTTTTCTAGTATATTTAGATGATATTACAATTTTTTCCAGAAATGCTAATGAACATTTTGAGCATTTAAAACATATTTTCTAAAGATGCAGAGAATTTGGAGTATCTCTCAATCCAAAGAAGTGTATTTTTGTTGTACACGAAGGTAAACTCCTTGGATATATTGTCTCAAAGAAAGGTATTTCTATAGACCCTGAGAGAGTCTCTGTTATTCTTGAGTTACTGTTACCAGCCACAAGAAAGGCTTACAGAGCTTTCTTGGGAGGATTAATTTTGTAAGGAGATTCATACCAAATATTGCAACTTTGTTGCAACCTCTCATTGCTATGCTTAAAAATAATATGCCTTTTAGTTGGACCAGAGAAGGTAAGAGGAGCTTTGAGAAGATAAAGGAAGCCCTTGCAGCCGCCCCTACCCTCGTTAATCCAAATTATGATAGAGATTTCATTCTTTATGCTTTTGGAGGGGTTGATACTATTTCAGCTATGCTATGTCAGCAAAATGACGAAGGTTTGGAGCAACCTGTGGCATTTTTCAGCCAAGTATTGCATGATTATGAGGTGAAGTATTCTTTCATTGAGAAACATGTTTTTACTGTTGTAAAAAGCCTAAAAAAATTTAGGCATATGTTATCCAATAACATAATTCAATTACTAATTGGCCATTCAACTGTTAAGGATTTCCTACTTAACCAAGATATTAATGATAAACCTGTTGGTTAGATAACAAAGGTTATGGAATTTGATATTGATCTTAAGGTGACTAAACTTGTCAGAGGCAAGGGTTTGTGTGAACAACTTGCAGAAAATAAGGATAGCAGCTTGAAAGAGGTTGAAGATGTTGATACAGTACTAAATAATGATGATACAGTTGATGTTTCAATTCCTGTTGCTATGTGGGTACAAAAAATGATACACTATTTGTAGACTGGTGAGTGTCCCAAAGGGTTGGAAAAAGCGGAAAGAAGGTACTACAAATTACAATCCATTCCTTATGCTATTATTTATGGTATCCTTTATAGGAGAGATTTTCAAGGTGTTTTCTTAAGATGTATTGAGCCTGGTCAAGTTGACAAGTTAGGAGAATTTCACGATGGGCCTTCAAGAGGCCACTTTGTAGCAAGAACAACAACCCTGAAAATTATGTGAGCTGGTTATTATTGGCCAGATTTGTTTAAAGATGCAATTACTTGGGTCTGAAGATGCGAGAAGTGTGCTTTGTTTGCTAGAAAACAAAGGCTTGCATCCATGCCTCTGCGTCCTATTCAAGTGGAGCAGCCATTTTCCAAGTGGGGTTTAGACTTCATTGGACCAATCAACCCGCCTTCAAGTATGGGTCATAAGTGAATTCTTATTGCAATGGACTACTTCACTAAGTGGATTGAAGTTGTTGCTTTAAAAGAAGCAAACAAGACTTTTGTGCTTAATTTTTATTAGAACTTACTGTCAATATTTGGTACCCCAAATTCAATAATCTCTGACAATGGTTTAGCCTTTATTGGTTTAAGGATTTCTGACTGGTCAGTTAAGAATAATATTTTTCTAAACACATCCTCTAACTATTATCCGCAAGGTAATGGGCAAGAAGAATCTACAAATAAGAATCTCATCAGGATAATTAAGAAAATTGTAGAGGAAAACCAAAGAACATGGCACGAAAAGTTAAAGTTGGCCTTGTGGGCTGATAGAATAACTCCTAAAAGAGCCACTGGTTGTTCTCCCTATGTACTTACCTATGGAAAAGAAGCTAAATTACTTGTTTCTATTGAATTTCCAACTTTGAGTTTTGTTAAAGAGCTGGAATTGTTGAGCAAATAGCCTCTTGAAGTGATATTTGCATAGTTAATGGAGCTTGAGGAGACCAGGAAAGAAGCATTGAGGCAACTTGAAATAAATCAAGCTCAGATGAAGAGTTCCTTTGATAAAAGGGAAAGGCCACGATATTTCATCATTGGTGATTTAGTTTTTAAATGGAATGAGTATAAAAGTAAACCTAAACGACATTCCAAATACTTTGAAATTTGGGATGGACCTTATGTGATCACATAGTGCAAGGAACACAACGCTTTCCAACTTTCTAAGTTGACTAGAGAGGTGTTGTGTATCCTAGTTAATGGGATCCACTTCAAGCATTGCCTATGAGATAAGTACTATCATTGTAAATAGTAGAATAGTTGTTGCAAATAAGTGTTTCACGCACATTTCATTCCAGTTTTGTTTGCTTTCCCTAAGCATTGTTGCACATGTTTGGTTCGCCATTAGGGCCTGTTAGTTTGCTTTTTGTATTGTTTGGTTTTTGTTTTGCTATTGTTTGGAGTGTTACGGTTTGAGTTTCCGAGTTTCATGAAGGGGCAGATTTGACTCCGCACCCAATGGACTATTGGAGGCAACTGATCTAATGCTTAGCAAGCAAGCATTTAGTAGAAATCACCAAAATGTTACCAATTTTCACTACAGCTCAATTGGAAAAGCTGATTAGTTTGGATTTATTTTAAAGTGAAAGTTCAATTAAATTATGCATTGCTTAAATTGTTGTTTGCATCGGATTTATCAATTTTTAGTTATGCAAATGTTTCTAGTGAACAAAATTTAAGAAGTTTGCTCAGTGCTTGCCAACATAAATGAAGTACAAAACAAAATACATAAATGATTAAGCATAATCATTACTTTCATTTATTTCACAATGTTGTTCACATTTTAGTATTTCATTTGATTTGCAAATACAAATGATTGTACAAGATTGCAATAAATTACATTTCTTTTCAGAATGTAAATGAAAAGAGAAATTAAGGGTTCAACACAAACTATGAAGATAACTTAAACAATTCATTACAGGAAATGAAGTATACAATTGAAGGTAAAAAAGGAAGAACTAGATAATGTAAGACATATGCATCATTTCCTATTTCTTGATCTTCAGTTGATCTTCTTGTTGTTGTATCGTCCTTGCTTCCTCTTTTGAGTAAACCTGCATCATGTAAAAGGGACTATTAGAGCTTTGGATATGAACTACACTATGTCCTCTACCAATAGAAATATAATTCATTCCTTGCAACACATTGAATCAGCTAAATGAATATGAAAGAGTATAGTGAGGACTGCAAATGCAACATCATGAATCTTTTAAACTTCATTGTTTTATACTAACACTATTTGTTTCCTGTGCAGGTATAGGAAAAGCTATGTAGCTGATCATTTCATGAAGACATAATAGCATGTGGAGTAAAACAGGCTCCCACAAGGGTTGAGCTTGACATGCTACCCCTCAACATACAAATGAGGGTTGGGTAAAGAAATATAATCATCATGCTCAATTGAGCTAGTCAAGGAGTGAATACATTTCAACTATCAAAACAATCAAGACCATTGTTCACTCATAAAAGTCAAATCTGAGAGCAATGAAGTGAAGATTATGAGTGAGCAATGAGCTCAATTAGAATACAAGATCAACAAGTATTTCATTTCTTAATGAAGTGAACAGGCATACATAATTGTCTTATCTATAATCATCAATTTCAGCTGAAACAATGGATAAGCTTCAGAACATCATAATCAAGTGCTCTTATTTCAAAATCTTCCATACAAAAGTTATGGTCACATCCTCATTATTTCTGCCCAGGGGAATAAAAGGAGCATAAAGAGTATAGAAACAGATTTTCCTTCATCAAAAAATGATTTCATAAGTGACATTGTTGATTGAAGAATCAAATACACTGAAGATTGAGTGAATACAATGTGGAACAACATGTCTCGCAAAGGTAATTTGTAAGTTTGAAGCTTATTTTAGTATTATGGTACTAAAATTATGAAAGGAGCTTTATTGCATGATTCAATGTTTTTATCAACCATAAAACTATGGTGGGAAAACTAGAATGTGCATGTCCTTTGAAAAATCCAAGTGCATGAGAACTATGACAAGAGGCTACAAATGAGCTATTGGAAACATCATTGAAATGGGTAGACATAAGACTCAAATCTGTTGCATTTCCTTGTCTCATTTTTACAATGTGAAGCAGAGTAAGGAGTAAAGTTTGGAGGTGTATCTTCAAGATGTCCAAGTTTTGAGTTAAATATAGCTGAGGTTGCATTGTTAATGAGGGTAATTTGCAAGAAAAAATGTGTTTGTTCAAAGTTATCAATGGCTACAAGTGAGTTGTTGAAAGCAAAGAATGAATGTGAAGATAGCATGGTGGACTATAATGTAACACATTAAGTGTTGGAGCTAAATGAAATGTGGAACAACATCATACATAAAGGTGTATTATGAGAACTGAGTGCAACATTGCAAGACAAGTAGGCAAAAGTGAAGCATTTATTTGGAGAACAAAAGAAGCTATTGTATGCATTCACTAAGTAAGAAAGTGTACAATGTTTGCTACAGTTCATGTTCAACAGTGAGTTAAAACTTGCATGAAACAAAAAAACATTCGAAGTTCAATAATTTCAATTGTTCCTATATGATGGTGAGATGATGGCCTACAACAGAAGTGAATGTTTTCCATGTAATTTATTTCAAAAATGTAAATATGCAAATAAAGGAATGTGCAAATTTTTGAGATCATGTACAACAAAAGCATTAAAACCCATTTGGGTTTTTCTTATTAGAAGTGAAAGCTTGAATATTTCAAGCTCATACATATGAGGAGAATGTTTTTAAAACTAAAAATACATGTTTTCTAGCCGCAACCTTTGGAGCATATTTTTCTTCTGTTTACAGCAATACCCACTTGGGGTTTTGTCAAAAGATGCTCATTTTACATTATGGGTCGAGCCCAAAAGTATTTGGTTCTTACAAATCACAATGCCCATTTTCGTTTTTTGGATGAAGATGAAATATAAGGAGAAATAGAAAGGTTTCAAGCCTTGGTAACACAAATACAGAGTTCGAGCTTTTAAAGCTCTTCAAAAAATAGTGAAATGAAGTTCTACAGATCCGTGGCCATGACGGATCTTGGAAATTCTCATAATAGCACCATTCACACATTGCAGGTTGAGCCATTGTTTTCACTCAACAATAAAAGAAAGAGAAATGCACAGGTATGGCCATAGCCCGAGTAATACAAAAACACATTATTTTTCAAATTGAAGCTCAAACTGAGCATATTTAAGAGGGAAATGCATTATAAAAGGAAGATTTCACTTACCCATATAGTCGTAGTAAGGCGCCATTGAAACCAAAGTCAAACCAGGAATACCAACACCTAGGTCAAGCTCTTATGGTGGCCATAATGAGTCATAGAAACAAAACAAGAACAAAGGTCATCAAAAAATAGTTTTGGTCACAGCCTATAGGCCTTTATTCCCCATCAAATAAAGTGAATATGTGTCAAATGCATAAGAGAATATCTTACCAGTGAGTTTGCGAGGTAAATTGACTCAGTTGGCCAAGTAAAAGCTTGAATAGTAGCATCAAAATGCAAAACCATAGTTCTCTCATGGCGGCGGCTTGCAGAGAGGTTCTCGTCAAAAGTTAGCCAAGTGAAAAATGGAAATGTGAATAGGGTGGGAAGCCCGAGTTTTGTCATTAAGGTTTCAGCCTTGCCCTAATTCGAATTAGGGAATTTTTACAATGTTTTAAAATATCAAACTCCCAAGTCAAATACATGGCGACCGAAATACATATGCCTTAGGTCGAACCTTTCAAAAATTCATTTGATATCATTTGTCTAAGTCTTAGGGTGGGCGTTTAATAAATATTTCAAAGTCTAAAATACCTTAGGTATTTTACTTAATTTCAAATGTCTTTGAGCAAAAATCAAATATTGGTGCTTAGATATTTGAGTTTTTATTGATTTTGTAGAAATCAATTAAACTCAATAATAGATATTTCTTCCTTGTATTTTTTATGATTTTTTAGAGAAAAATTAATTGTAATTGCAGCATTGAAGTTGTCGTTTTTCAAATATTTCCTTGAAATATTAATTGCAAAAACATCAGGATGAGATGGCTTATTTTGAAATAAAACTACAAAATCTTGAAAAGCAAAGATAAAGCGATGTTTTATAAATTTCTTTTATCTTTTACTATTTTCAGTAGTGTTGTGAAAGCAAATATTTCTTCTTGGGCGAAGTCAGAAATGGATAGATAAACTAGGTTTGTTTTTTTCCAATTTTGGGGTGGATTGAGCTTTATTTTGAAGCTTCATTGGATAGACATCTTGGAAAGAGAAAGTTTCCGCTTTTCTCTTGCAGTTTGGAGCAGATTTTAGGGTCCTTTTTCCAACTTTTCTTTTGAGCTCAGAAATTGGGTTTTGAGAGTTATATATAGTAAAAAATAAGTTTTGCTCAGTAGTTCAGATTATTTCTTCTTCCTCTCTTGTACATGGAGAGAGTTTTTTGTAAGCTTAATATTTATACTTGGACTTTGGCATACTCCTTTAGTTCAATAAAAGTAGCATTCATATCCCCAATTTTTGTCTCTTTTGCAGTTTTAGTATGATGTTCCCATTGTGATTTTGTTTATAAATCCTTTTTATGTCCTATCATTGCAGAATACTAATACAAAAATTTCATACAATACATGTTGTCTTTTTTGTTTGATTCCAAACCTTCATGCAAATAAATTATGTGTTGGGTGTTCATGAGAGATTGTGAAGTTATTATTGTTTTTTTGAAGACTGTTTGTGAGTAAAATATCAAAGTCATCAATAAGTTCTAGTGAATCATCTTAGGTTAGAGTTTTAAATTCTAGTTTATCTTTCTCCCCTTTACTTCAGAAAATCATTTAGAATAGGAGATTTCGTTCGGAGAACCAGCTCACTCTGGAGATTCCTTCTTCACGTAGATCACCCACATTTGAAGAAGGTTTTCATGTTTCAATAGATAGGTAGGTCTTTTGTAAGCTTAGCATAGGGTGCATATCTGATTGTTAACAGTTATTAAAGAAAGAGATGTTGTTTTTCATTAAATGTTAGGCAAAAAAATTATTATTGGAGATCTAAAGTGTGTTATATAAATAAACCAAAAGAAAGGAGAATCAAATGAAAAATATATTAAACTAGTTAAACTATGGAAATAAGATATTCACATTGAAACTTTCTTGAACAAAACCTTTTCCAGATCCAACACAACAAATTGGAAATGGACACACATGTGCTAGGGAAGGGATTTTGATTAGAAGATTAGTCAAAAATGGACTAATGCTTACTCTCACCATAATAAAAATGCTTAAGTATAGAGAATCATAACTCTAGGTGAAAATAGGAATCTAGTTATAACAAGAGGGGAAACTAGAGAAAAGAAAGGTGGTTGATTGTCATAAGAGCTAATGCTATCCCACTTAGGGCTCCCTCAAAGAAAAAGGAAAGAATAAAAGTGATCATAATTTTTCTATGAGAAACTATAGTTCTTTACTTCATGTCTACATCACACCTTCTATATGAAATTGATGGAGGATTGGCTCTCTAAAGCTAGAGTTTAGAAACAAAGTGAAGAAAAATGGGGAACAAAGATAAATCTCAAAACCTTATTGTGATGCTTCATCCTAATATAGTGTAAATTGAGGGTAGAAAAAGAAGAAATTATTTGAGTGACCCTTGGGCTTATGGATGGAATCATTTTTTTTGTTGAAAATTGGGAGCCCAATTTCAACAATCTTGCATAGACTCCAACCTAAGCTCTAATTGGGTTAGATTGTAAAGTTTTTTTATGGAATATTGGAAACTAAAATATTCTCAAGAATATTATAAAATAAAATATTCTCAAGAATATTAGAAACTCACTTAGGACACTCATTCAAGTTGATGAATCAACTCTGAAAAAGGAGGTATACATGTATGTAGGATTGTACATTACAATTGACCTAGATTACCCTCCATTAGAGAAGATTGAATTAAGAATTGGGGTAAGCTCCTAGAAATAAAGGATTGAGGTGGAAAATGGGTAATCTATTGTAATATTTATCATGAAGTGGGCACAAAAAAATAGATTTCTTAAAAAATAAGAAGAATAAATATAAAAAGGAGTAAGAGATAGAAAGCGTCAATAACCCCAATCATAGTATCCAATCAAATCATGTTATTAGAAGAAAAAATTATTGTAAGCCTGTGATGGAACAAATTTTTCCCATCAAAGGTATTTTTCCCCTTCTTCCACAAGAGGTAGATAAGACAAAAATAAAATTTGAGGTTTCTCTAAAACTTTTTGGCATCACAAAAATTCATGAAAAGGTCAAATACGATAGGGAAGATATGTCTGGTTTGGAGGAATCAAATTATGAAATAGATTAGGAAGTGGAAAAAGAATAAGGTATGCAACTCTTTGAAGATGAACTTGACATCATTGTTGGTATGGCCAAGGGTCAAATAGAGATAAGAGTTGGGAAGGAGATCATCCTTCATAGTGAGCAATAAGACTTGTATTGTAATATGTAAGGACTTAGATGCCCCTAACAAGAGATGCCTACTCAAAAGACAATTGAAAATCTTCAAACTTGATCTTCTCTTGGTTCAAGAAAATAAATTGAGAAAACTGGGAGAGGAAAAAGTAATGGTGAAATGGAGATAATAGAGAGGCATTTTAGAGAAGAAATTGACATTTAGGAGGGATGGGAGTGTTATGGAACTTGATTATCATGGATCTTGAAGGCATCTCTAAGAACTAGAATTGGTAGGTATGCAAAGTAAAACATTTTGTATTTGGCTTTGATTTATTGATCATAAATGTTTATGGTTTAGTAGGGAATATACAAAAAATACTATGGAGTTAAATAATTGCTCTCCTAGAAAGCTTTAAAATAGAAATTGTGATTTTGGGAGGTAACTTCAATGCTACTTTAAGATCCACAAAAAAGGGGAAGTATTAGGGAAACTTCCACAAGCAGAATTGGATTTGAAAACTTTGTGAATCAAAATTTCTTAATGAACATCAATCCGAGGAGTGAAATTTTTACATTGACTAATAAATAGATGGGGTTCTCCAACATAGCTAAGAGATCTGACATTTTTAAAAAAAATTGGTGACTGGTCTAAGACATCACTCACTCTCAAGAGCAATATTCTCCATGCTTCTAGATTAGATCATTATCTAGTTGACTTAAGAATCTTGCTAACTCTAGACCTACTAGAGGGCATTTCTAATTTCAAAATATGTATTTGT
>VDFB02196425.1:0-17132 GCA_007258455.2 Sequoia sempervirens | reverse complement strand
CCTTTGATGAATGAACTATGTTGTACAAAATATCGTAAGATATTATTTTATTTTAAATTAAAAGATAGTTATTGAGTTGCACATATTAATTTATCCTTCTTTTCATATGACTCAAAGTATGTTTATCAAAATTCTCCATCTCTAGTGTACACACGTTTAACTGTATGAGGAACTATACTCTTACATATTCTTGTAACTATGCCATTAAAAACAAGCTTCAAGTACCTAACATAAAACCTAGAGAGCTCTCTAAGATGATGTATAACCTTTCACTATCTCGTTCTCCTCCTAAAAATATTATGGATTTTTCTCCTATCTTAGAAATAGTAGTAAGAGGATATTCTTCTTCCTCCCCCTTTCTTACATAGATACTAATATTTAAGAAATTAAAAAGACATATCCATTCCACTTGTAGTATCTTGTATAATTCCTATTCTAATTGTAGTTTGTAGTGCTCCTCATACTATTCTTATTATGGTTTATAGTGCTCTTGGTTATTACACTATTATTCATAAACATGATACTTCTTGAAAAAAGAAAAAAATCAACCCCACATTCACTTCCATTTACTAATAGAAATATTTCTTGTACACCTCACATTACCACCAAGAACCCTAAATAATATAGTCTCATTAAGAAATTAAAGTCTACCCAAGCTAAGATAGATCTTTGGGATTTACTTCAAATATATCCTTCCAATGGATATTGTAAGGAAGCTAAGGTACTCGAACAAATTCCTACACTAACCTTGAGAGAAAAGTAATGTATTTTTTTTCAAATCTTTACAATAGTTATATAAATTAAATATAAATATCATACATACAACAACATAGTGATGTACTTGGGGAAATTGTTGTTTTGTGGAGCTTGTTCAAAATTTGGAGTTAATATTTTTGTCACTTTTCCTTGTACGATTTCCCCCCAAATTAATTAATGGGGAAGTATAGGAATTCACTATATTTTTTATAAATATTTTTCTGCAAATTCCTATTATAATTCTATTAAAAATAATAATTTGTAACTACCTAAAATAATAAGTTTTATTTGCTATGAAATGAATACCAATAGTCACACAATGTGAAGTTGGATTTCACACATCAAGGCACACATGAAAGAAGAAAAAAATTCATGGTTATGAGAAAATAGACACAACCAAGCACATGGATATGTATCGCTAGTTTTGGTGTGTAACACACAACAACACATGAGGAAATTTTGAGTGCAGTTTGAAGTTGTACTCTACAACTTATTGTTGTAGCTTATTTGTAATGTGTGTATAACTAGCAATTTAATAAAATTGGACTAATGTGATTTGTGAATGTATCCAATGTAACACCCTACCTTGTAACCCTATAGGACAACTCAAACACAACGAAAGCGTAAGATTTTTTTTTTAGAAGTGTAATTAATAACAAGCAAAGTGAACAACACTTAATGCATACATCCTCTAAGGTACATGACAACTCTTACATTGGAATCCCATAACTTACAAAAGTGAACTAACCATAGCATATAAAATTAAACTGATGATATAAATAACATAGATTTAGAAGTGTAGACATCTAAATTTGGACACTTAATTTATCCAAATTCATCCCCTTTCATCTTATTTTCGTTAATTAAGTAATACTACTATTATTTAATTAATAACTTTAATTCTGCCAAATCCCTAAAGTATTTAATCAATAATACCTTATCTCTTTAATCCTCCTTTCATCAAATGAATTAAATAAATATCACATTTATTTAATCCCTCCTCATGTCACATCCTCCATCATTTTTATCTTATCCTAATCCTTCTTCTAATCTCATCATTAGGATGTGCACATGCCTAATTCCTTGATTAGGAGGTGTCACATCCTCCAACTTTTGCAAGTTGGCCTCTAATATTTCTTATCCACCTAACCTTCCTCTAACCCCTCATCAACTTGTCTAATCACCCCCTTTAGTCAACTCTTCCTATCCCCCAAGGAATTTTTAATTCCTTTTGTCTTCCCAAAGTCCTTTGAAGAATTTTTAATTCCACTCTCATCTTTCAAGGAATATTAAATTCCTTTTTCTCTTCCCCATGTCCTTTATGACATGTGTCTTTGGTCAACCTTATTAAAGACTTTCTCCTTTTGGGCAAGGCACTCCACTTCCCCATGTGAATTTTTAATTCACCCTTTAATCCCCCAATGCAATCAAGAGGAATTTTTAATTCCTTCACTTCTTCCCACATGTCCTCTCTTTATTCTTTATTCTTTCCCCTCTTCCCATGAGGATATTTGAGGAATTTTTAATTCTTCGCATGTCTTCTCACCCACATAGAGACAAGTACCTCCTTTATGAGGAGATCTTGTCCAATCCCAAGGTACTTTGTACCCCCTCCATGTCATGTACCATCCTTCCACCTCATGTCCACTTCACCTTTTAGGGCTTTATCACATGCCACATTTCAAGATGTGAGGGCTTGTGAGTTCTCAACTCACCTTGGCCCTACATCTTGATCATTGGTGGCTCAATCTTGGCTATCCATTTCTCTAGAGATTTCCAAAATCTCTATAAATACCCTCTCTTTTCTCTCATTTGGGGGAGATAATTTTGCTAGCCAAACTCTTGCAATTTTATTTCTCAATCTGCATTTAGCCATTTGCATCCATTTTGTCCAACTATCTTGCATCTCACACTTCACATCTTGCATCTACTTGCCATCAAGGAGCATACATCTCATCCACAATCGAAGGGCCAACCAAAGAACAACTCTACAAGGTTCAAGTTGCAGAGTGGTGGATTTGACCTCTCTGGTGGTGGACCCGACCTTTTGGTGGCGGACCTGACCTTCCAGTGGTGGACCTGACCTCTCCGGTGGCGGACCTGACCTCTCCGGTGGTGGACCTAACCTTCCGGTGGCAGACCTGACCTCTGGTGGTGGACCTGATCTCTCCGGTGGTGACCTAACCTCCCAAAGGTGAAATTTCAAGTTTTTACCAATTTTTCTTTGATAAATTAGGCACATAGTCTAATTAGGGGAGTCAATAAACCTAGTTTGGCATGCTTATGGAAAGCTATTTGACGTATCCAATCCCCTTGTGCCATTTAGCGATCCTGGGTGATGAGAAATCATAGCTTTCCAAGTCCTTTGAGTCACTCTATTTTTCATTTTCTTAGTGGGACCTGCTTGGGGATTTCATTACCCCAAGGGACGATTCCAACCACGCATACCGGCGGGGTATATAAAGGGGGGAGAGCGAAAGTTGTACCTCAATCCAACCATGTTGTAATTGGCAAAGCATCGGGATGACGTGAAGAGTTGGTCCGAGCCTTTAGTATCTTGCTAAGGTTCCCGACTCACGCTTGTAACGGGTTGGTGTTCACGATTTGGGCCTCATGTACCGGGTGTATATCGAGGACTCCTTAGCAACCATGTTCATCCTAGAGTAGAAGACTTTGTTAGCCATACCCGTTTCTACTAATCTTAGGGTTGTGCTGTCTGAATTATTTTTCTTGTGCAAAACTAGTCATTTTCAGTTTAGCCAAATCTTTTTATCGATGTTTGCTATATTTTGGGTCCTTTGCCTTACTCATCCATCAAGAAATCAAGCTTAAACTTATCCCTTGACAGACCTGACCTCATGCTGTGGCAGACCTGACCACATGCTGTGGCGGACCTGACCTCATGCTGTGGCAGATTTGCCCTGACAGACAGCCATATATGCCCTGCCATTTGCACACTATAAGTCCATTTTCCTCCGTTCGAGCGCCAATCTTCTCAATTTTTTGTGCTCTTTCCAATGACATATAACACTTCATACTTTTGAGCAACTTTTTCTAAGGTGGCGGACCTAACCTCATGCTGTGGCGGACCTGACCACATGCTGTGGCGGACCTGACCTTATGCTGTGGCAGACCTAACCTTCTGCTCTTTCTTCCCAGGGCTGCCATTTTCACACCGTTTATCTGATTGACTCTGTTCAAAAACAATTCTTCTCATTTTTTCGTGCTCTTTCCAACGACATATAACACTTCATACTTTTGAGCAACTTTTTCTCCGGTGGCGGACCTGACCTCCAGTGGTGGACCTGACCTTCTAGTGGCGGACCTAACCTCTCTGGTGGCGGACCTGACCTTCCGATGGCAAACCTGACTTTCCGGTGGCAGACCTGACCTCTCCGGTGGCGGACCTGACCTTCCGGTGGTGGACCTGACCTCCGGTGGCAGACTTGACCTCTCTGGTGGCGGACCTGACCTTATGCTGTGGCGGGCCTGACCTTCTGCTCTTTCTTCCCAGGGCCACCATTTCCACATTGTTTATATAATTGACTCCGTTCAAAGGCAGTTCTTCTCATTTTTTTGTGCTCTTTCCGACGATATATACCACTTCATACTTTTGAGAAGTTGGCCGGGGCACCTTTTCCTTCACCATCTGCCTCCTCCAGGGGGGTATGCCCTACCATTCTCTCCGTTTACTCATTCTGAGTAAACATTCATCCATTCAACACATCCTTTCATTATTTTGAACTCTCGTTCTATCATTTTGATCATTCATTTACTCGTTCCGAGTAAACGTTCATCCATTTGACACATCCTTTCATCATTCTGAGCATCCGTTTACTCATTCCGAGTAAACGTTCATCCATTTCACACCTTCGTTTATCATTTTGAACTCTTGTTCTATCATTTCAATCATTTGTTTACTTGTTCCGAGTAAACATTCATCCATTTAACACATCCTTTCATCATTTTGAACTCTCATTCAACAGTCCTAATTAGTCGTTTACTCGTTCCGAGTAAACTATCATTCATCCTGACCCTTCATCTTCTCGTTTCAAGAATCATTCATCCATTGTGAGCAGTCGTTTACTCATTTTGAGTAGTTGTTCACTTGTTTTGATCAATCATTTTTCCATTTCTATCATTCATTCCCCCAATCAAATCATCACTTTCCCCATCCAAATCCCTTGAACTTCATCTCGAGCCATTATCCAAATTGACCGAAGTGTCTGATCCGATTGTCATCATCAACATCTACTTAGGATTGTCATCCATCCTAAGTTAATCATTATCGTCGGCCCAATCAATCCATTTTCAATCTCAAAGTGGATTCGGTGCCACAATCATCTCCTTATCATTTAATCCGATCAATCAGCATCCTAAGTCACCTAGGGTAATCTCTAAACAGTGTTTAAAGTCCCTTTCGTCATCCTATCCATCATCAATCAATCCAATCCAATCGCATCCCTATCCAATCACCTTTGACCCAATCAATCTACTTCCATCTCGGAGCAGATTTGGTGTCGAGGTCATCCTTTAAGTCAATCCCATCACATCATCTAATCATCCTAATCTGAGCTTTAATCCAATCCCGATCCGAGCTTGTCCTAAATCTCGATTTGGGATTTTTTCCATTTCCATCCAAAATCTTTATCCATCCTCTTTATCCTTTCACCATCATGAATCCTTATCCTCCATCAATAGTGGTCAAGGGAAACCCTAATTACGTTGATAACGATAACAAAAGTCTTGTCGATCAAGAAGAATGTGACATAGATCCCCTTGACACTATCATTGCTATTAAGCTTTCTCCACCCACTTTCCAAAACCCAATCACCCCATCGAGTTGTCCCATCATGTCTTCATCTATGTCTAATCACACTCCTTATCCTACCTTTGATAAGGGATGTCCATCATATCCATCATATCCTTCATCTACATCATCCTCTTATCCTAGTTTTCCATCACAATACCCCTATCTTGATCCCCCATCCACATCCTCTTATCTCAATCCTTCATCCACATGTACCCACTACCCTAATCTTCCATACCAATCCACTCAGCCTAATCCTACATTCACACCTTCCTATCCTAGTCAAACACACCCATCAACTTACCCTAATCCAACATCTGCATCTCCCTATATTAATCCAACACCTGCATCTTCCCATCCTAATCCACCATCCCAATACCTTTATTACAACATGCCTCCCATATCTTCTACCAACGATCCACCGTCCATGTCATCCTATCCTAATTCCCCATGCCCATATGCTTACCTTAATCCTCCATCCAGTCTTAATCTTCCATCTAATCCTAGTCCACTAATCCATAAACCTTCATCCACTCCTACCTCGCCATCTCAGCCTAGCGTATTCAAGTTTCTCCAAGGACTTATAACAAAGGAAACATCCCCCACTCCACACATTGCAGCCGTGGAACCATGTGCTGTATCCCAACTCCATCATCCATGGCTATAGTGATGAGACCCTTTCTCCATCCAACACCTATCATTGATGATATCACATCCTCTGAATCCACTGAGTCCCCATCTCCTACCATCAAATCCTCTGAATCCACTGAGTCCCCATCTCCTACCATCACATCTACCAAATCCATTGAACACCCACCCCCTACTCTGAGAGCCGTTGAACCTATCGACAACACCCAAATCCAATCCACTTCCACTCCTAGTATCCATTCCCAAGAATATTTTGAATCCTCCATCCTTCCATCTTCCCCACTTGAAGAGTACCCCCATGACTCCATTATCATGCCTCCTGCACACGATGAGTCATGCCAAGAGCCTGATCCAAAGCATGCCAACATATCCCCTCCTCCAGATCAAGATCCTACCATCCCATCTAGTCTACCGCAAGATCACAGTCCCCCATCCATTCCATCCCATGATCCTCTTGAGATTCAAGATTCTACTGCTCCACCTTCATCTCTATTGCATGATCCTGCTACCACAAAATCAGATCATATCATATCCCCTACTCCCTCTCCAGATACAACCCATCCAAATGCTGCTATCCCATCATCTCCTTCTTAGGATCCCCCATCCTTGCCTAAAAATGCTATTCCCACACCGCTTGCATATCCCCTTAGTACTCTCACATTCTTCCATGGTGGCCTCCTTGTAGAAGAAAAACACAGTGTATATACCACCCATCATCCCCCACCTAATAATGGACTCGCATCATGTTTTCAGAATAACAAAAATCCTATCATGGATCGAATGCTCAAGAACATGAACTATCAAGGAAAAGGTCTAGGCCTTCACGAGCAAGGTATTTTAGAGCCCATCTAAGTCAAAGAACAAATCTGCATGCAAGGTCTTAGATCTATTCCCCAAGACTCACAATCTAAGCATGTTGATACAACCTCTAAACATCCTCAACGAGCCTTTTCCAAAAGAAATATCGGCTCTTCCCATTGCTCCACCAAATCATATGCCGCAATCCCTCCTCTATCGTATCACCTTAAAACAACCATCCATATTCCTCCTTCATCTGCTCCATCCATCTTGAGTCCTTACATCCCTCCATCCACCATATCCCATCCTTCATCTACTCCATCCATCTTGGGTTCTTATGTCCCTCCACCCACTCCATTTACTTTGGGTCTGTATATCCCAAAATCACCTCCTCCATCTCATCCTTTTATCCATCCAACGCCCATCCATGTCATCCATCATAAACATCCTAATCAGGATCAACAAAGGCACATACCTACACATTCTCCATCTACATGTAATCCTCATAATCCTCCCTCCATCACTCCACATCATCCATCTTCTCACACCCATCCCATTGCTAGTACGAGCACTTTGGATGCCAGAGGAAAAATGCATAAATCCAAATATCCACATGAATCTAAAGCTCCCCATGTCCCCTCTAAAAGACATGGTGAAGAGAAGAAAAGTCTAAATCCAAATCAAATTCGTAGGCCACAAAGGCCTAGCAAAGAAAAAATTAAAACCATGTGGATCCCAAAGAAAAAAGACACAATGCCATTAAATGAAAAAACTATAAGAACATCCGAAGTTGCTAATCCAAAAGCTAACCATACCCACCTTTCATCTCCTAAGTCTGTTTTGGGTCCCTATGTCCTGAAATTCACTATTTCATCTCCTCCATTATCCCCACATTCTCCATCCATCAATCCTCTTATATTTTCACATCCATCACCATATGTGCCAATGTTGGTCCTGAATTCACCACCCCATCACACATCCACCCCATCATTCTATCCATACCCTTTCCAGCATCCCATTCATTACCCCACATATCTCCCCCATCAAATCCCCCTCATTCATCCTTTTGCATAATCCATTTCTCCTAATAAGGTTGTACCAACATCCAACAGTCGGTTCGAACATGAGCTCTTAATACCTCATATGGAACTTGATGCTTGAGTCCTTCATCCATATCCTTATCGCATGCCTTCTAAATCCACTTATTCACCTCCCTATCCTTATCCATCTCCTTCTACATGCTATGCAAAAAGTCCAAAAATCCAAAAAGTTCAAAATCCAAAAAAAAATCAAAAAAAAAATAAAAATCAAAATCCAAAAATAGTAAAGAAAAATAAATTCGTCCTATGGTGAAAACCACTCTTTGGTGGCGCCTTGGATAAGTACCATGATGAAAACTTGGAAAATAGGCATCATGCATAAATCCCCATCTGCACTCAGGGGCAGCTTCCTGATATGTGCTCCCTCCATCCGCTATGCTTCCTTCTATGCTTCCAGCTATGCACCCGTCTTCCTCTTATACATCTTTTTCATTCATCCCCTCCATCCTACCTATCTTTCACATGCTTCTTGGCATATCTCATTTATTCCAATCCTTCCATCCTCCTTGTGATCTTAATATCAATAGGGGGCAGACAGCGTGAGCGTGGCGGAGCGGTATACGTTCCCTCAAGTGCTGTCACTCTCGTGCGCTGGTCTGCCTTCCTAATCCGCGTCGCGTATCCCGTCGTCCCCTCCTTCCATTCCATTTCCCTTTCCCTTTCTTCCATCCCATTCCTTTATCCATTCTTCCATCCACTCCCTTCCATTTCCCTATCCTTATCTCCTTATCAATATATCCATCTCCCCATCCTTATCTTCCCATCCCTCCACACAATCCTTATATCCCTCTCCCCATCCTTATCTTCCTATCCTTCCATCATGGCATCCATTTTCATCTATCCAACCAGTCTTTTTCATCTCCAAATCCTTATCTTCCTATCCATCCATCCTAGCATCTATCCATCTACCTATCCAATCCCCTTTATCCATCCCTACCCCTATCCCCCATCCCTGTTTATTTCTCTCTCTCTCTTCATCCCATCTCATAATCCCTTGTCATTGGTATCTAGCTATAGGCTACACCCCACGCAATCCAATGCCATCTATCTTATCATCATCGCTTCCACTTCTTTTGCACATCCTTTCCAACCCCCTCTCACTTTTCATCACTCATCTCTCCATCGCACCATCCGCCCAATTCATCTTTTGATGATTTGGATAACTATCCCATCCCTGAGCTTCATGAACACCCATCATCCTCTGATCCAATCTGCAAGGTCTATCTTGTCTCATCATATTGGTCCCATCATTTTCTTTATCGTTTGTCATTGGTCGTCGATCGAACGACGTTACCCCTACGCTTTCATGTAGGCAAGGCTGATCATTTGATCTACCCCCAGGGCTTTGTCTGTCTGTTCCTCTATCATTTGTCATCAACCTTTCTATTTTTGTCTATCTAGTCTTTTCCATCCACCATCGGTTTTCATCATCCTCTTTCCACTTTTATCCATGGTCAGTCATCAACCTTTTGTCGAACTACGAGGGCTCTGTGCTTTCATGTAGGCAAGGCTAATCTTTGATCGGCCCTCGAGCCCCTAGGTTGCTAGGATGTGTCAGTCTCCTATCGTGTGTCATGTCTCTTGTGTCGTGTCATCAAGCTATGCCCTTGTTCAATTGGTTCTTAACAAACAAGATCCACTTGTATCATTAGATCTAATCAACTTTGAATATCCTGCATCATATCGATCCTTCCACTTAGTATCCCTCATCGGTCTCAATAGGATGCATCTTTCCTAACATACCTCATCAATCCCATCCATCCCCTAGATCCTATGGCAAAGGAAATTTGCACTTGATTGCGATTTTTTGATGCTTTTGGCTTTTGTTTATCATTTGAGCTCCCTATCATCACTTGTCATCGTCGCCTTGATCCATCATATCATGGTGTGCTTTGACTCATCAACATAGGGGTGTATCTTGATCTTTCTTTTGTCTTCACCGGTTTGTCCCCTGGTACCACAAGATCCACGAGGGTCTTGTGTTATCTGGGGGCATCCTTACCGTGCTGCGGTTATCCCAACACCTGGCCGACCAAAGGTCACCCACGACTTTGGTGTTAACTATCATTGTATTTTGTTTTGTCCAGACACTTAATCTACCTTACGGTCATACGCCTTGGTGTATGGGTGTCTTACATTTATAATAAAAATTAGTGCTCACGGTAGTACAGAAATTGCCAGGATTGCATTTCACCAATTCCGTCTCGCGCGCATCCCCATCCTATCACATCTATCAAAATCCCCATTCATTCATCCTTCATCACTCTCCCATCCCAATCTCTGTTTTTATTTGCATCATCTTCTTCATCTCCCCACTTACATCATCTCATCCATTTTGAGAGCACACCTGTGTTCTCTTGAACCCACATGCCCTCTCGAGGGGGCATCCTCCATCCCTAATCTTCATCTTCACTCCCATCATCTTTCTTCCTAGTCACTACTTTGAATGACTGGGGCATCTTTTACAATCTAACCATCTTCTTCTAGGTTCTATGTTTTAATGATCTTTGAAATGATGCTACTTCGTAACACCATCTCAAAGAGGGGAAAAATGTAGATATCTAAATTTGGACACTTAATTTATCCAAATTCATCCCCTTTCATCTTATTTTCGTTAATTAAGTAATACTACTATTATTTAATTAATAACTTTAATTCTACCAAATCCCTAAAGTATTTAATCAATAATACCTTATCTCTTTAATCCTCTTTTCATCAAATGAATTAAATAAATATCACATTTATTTAATCCCTCCTCATGTCATATCCTCCATCATTTTTATCTTATCCTAATCCTTCTTCTAATCTCATCATTAGGATGTGCACATGCCTAATCCTTGATTAGGAGGTGTCACATCCTCCAACTTTTGCAAGTTGGCCTCTAATATTTCTTAGCCACCTAACCTTCCTCTAACCCCTCATCAACTTGTCTAATCACCCCCTTTAGTCAACTTTTCCCATCCCCCAAGGAATTTTTAATTCCTTTTGTCTTCCCAAAGTCCTTTGAGGAATTTTAATTCCACTCTCATCTTTCAAGGAATATTAAATTCCTTTTTTTCTTCCCCATGTCCTTTATGACATGTGTCCTTGGTCAACCTTATTAAAGGCTTTCTCCTTTTGGGCAAGGTACTCCACTTCCCCATGTGAATTTTTAATTCACCCTTTAATCCCCCAATGCATTCAAGAGGAATTTTTAATTCCTTCACTTCTTCCCCACATGTCCTCTCTTTATTCTTTATTCTTTCCCCTCTCCCCATGAGGATATTAAAGGAATTTTTAATTCTTCACATGTCCTCTCACCCACATAGGGACAAGTACCTCCTTTATGAGGAGATTTTATCCAATCCCAAGGTACTTTGTACCCCTCTCCATGTCATGTACCATCCTTCCACCTCATGTCCACTTCACCTTTTAGGGCTATATCACATGCCACATGTCAAGATGTGAGGGCTTGTGAGTTCTCAAATCACCTTGGCCCTACATCTTGATCATTGGTCGCTCAATATTGGCCATCCATTTCCATAGATATTTCCAAAATCTTTATAAATACCCTCTCTTTTCTCTCATTTGGGGAGAGATCATTTTGCTAGCCAAACTCTTGCAATTTTATTTCTCAATATACACTTAGCCATTTTCATCCATTTTTGTTCAAGCATAATTTGCATCTCACATCTCACATCTTTGCCATCAAGGAGCATACATTCCATTTACAATCAAAGGACCAACCAAAGGATCGATTTGAGACAAGGTATATCTAATCTTTTACTATATTTTGCTTTGTTTTGAATGCAACTAGGCCAATCTTGAGGTGTAGGGTGTCTTTAGTTGTTATTTGCTCTCTTGTGTGTGCATCTTATTTTCTAGCAAGAAATTTTGCCCTATCACAAAAAGAATTAAACTCATCACATAAGATACAAAGAACAATAATGAATCATTCATAGATTGCATTCATTCCATAAAGCAGTTACAAGACTCATTTCCAAAATGAGGAAGATCATACAATAATGTTACAATAACAATGATACAAGAATTCTCCTCGAATAAAAATAAGGAGTAGTACATATACATAAGTATCCAACTGAACCAACAGTATACAAGACATGGTACAAGTAACTGGAACATGCGAGCTCTCCAATCTAGAAGATCCCACCATCACAAACATGTGGTGGAAACCCAATGGTGTAAGGTGCACATTCCACCCAACCAAGTGGTACTCGAAGGCCCACCTCCCCCATGCTAGGAGATAGTAAAAGGGATTCCTAAGCAAAACCAATTACAACCTCTAGACACAAGAAACACACAATACTATACCATACAAGAACAATACATACCTAAAGGTTACATTGCTTCTAGAGAAAAATAATCAAGTATATCAACTACACAATACATATTGTTCTCATAGGAGGAGTGCCATCACAAAGTTGCATGGGTTACCCTGGAAAATATTCCTAGGACCCAACCCCCATCTTGGGTTACCTTGGTAGCCTCTCACAATCCCCGACCCCACATGCAAACTGATGCAGAATCAAATATCTTTCAAAGAGACAAGATAATGATCTTGCCATTCCAGGCCTTCTTGTCTCATCCCAAGTCTAAACAAGCCCTTGAGCCTATGAGCGAGGCACAATTAACAAGTTATATGATTTAAGCTACCCTTTCCCCTAATACAATTATTTAATTTCTACTAAATTAACTAACTCTCACATGAGTTACCCTAGCACGACTTTGTGATCCAGCCCCCAGTGAGAGCCACTCTCCTACTAACAACACAAGGATCTAATCCAAAACCCAAGGGAAAACAAAGTGTGTGCAATGGATATTAAATCCCAAACCAAAATATAAGAGGTAACACATATCCGTTCATGGTAACCGGGTGTTTAACTGAATTACAACCAAGTGCACTACCCAAGGAATACAAAGGGTTGAACCATAAAATACAACAATCCCCTCCTAAAATTACAACATCTGGAAGGTTTACATAGACAACTAACATATTTCCCAACTACGTAAACAAAAGAAATCACAATTCAATTAGCAATCTAGGCAGGAAATAAAGCTATCATTAGGATTTCCTAAATCCAATTTCCATTTCAAGAAAATACAATAACACATTGCCCAAATAAACTAGCTTATTACAATTTCACTTATAGACAAATAAAGAAATTAAATTTATTTGTTTATTTCAATTTCCAAATTACATCTAAATAAAAATCAATTTCCTCTTTCATATCATATCATTTTAAAATTATATACTCTATGCATTTGCATGCATTTATTTAAGATATCAATTAGATATCTATTTAAATATATATATATGCAATTATATATATTTATACATAATTATACATATATAAATATAATATTTAAATATAAAACTATTTAATTACAATATTCCAAATCTCATATAATAAATATATTACATGTAAATATATATATTTATACACACACACACACATATATATATTTATAATATACTTTATATATTTTAAAAAAATAGACTAAATAAAATCAATTTTTTTTCCAAGGTGGAAGAAGGATTCATAGCCATCAATGCTTGTGTCGGCTGCAACACAACCGAACCCCCATTGTGGGGGTCGCGGCCACCGTGGGGAAGCGCTGACACTGCCTCAAAGCACCAGCTCTCCCCAATGGGGATTCGGTTGTGGGGTAGCCACATTGCTTCCCCACACATTTTAAACATTTCAATTTTTTAAAAAAAAACTTGCGAATATTTATATCATTTGTCGTATGGTAACTTCAGTCCAAGTTTCCTTCGAAAGAAATTTTAATATGAATTTTTATAATCAAATCTACTTATATTTTTATATATATGTATATGTATATATTCCAATATATATATATATAAATAAATCAGAATGATTTTCGAGCAATTTTTTAAAGAATAAGTTTTCTCTGAGGGTTTTACAAAAAAATTCTAGAGAAGCAATTTTTTACCAAAATTTTCTACAGAAGGATGTTTTCAAATTTTTACCAAAGGTTTTCAATTTCCCATCCAAATAAAACTAATTGGGAAAACAAAACAAAACAATAATCTTCTATAGGAAGATATTTTCCCATACGAACAATATTTTCCCTAAATTTTGACAGGAAGATTTTAAATCCATTCCTACAAAGATTTCTATTATTTTTCCCTCTGGGATTTCTATTGTTTAAAAACAATTTCCTATAGAGGTTTTCAAATTTCTCTATAAAATATTTCTCAATATTCTTTTTTTTTTAAATCAATTTCTACAGAAGCTCTAAAATTTTCAAGGCAAATTTCCAAACACGACAATCTTTCAATTTTTCAATATATATAAAGCTTCTACACAAATAACATATTCGTCTTGTATAGGAAATCTTTCCAATTAGTAGATAAATAAAAACAATTTAAAGAACCTATTTTCAGATGCTTGAGGAAATGATGTTTGAAGTAGAATTTTTCCTTCAGATTCCAATTTACAAAAGCTTCTTCCAAAATATCCATTTTTCTAGAAAGATGAAAACAAAACCAGAGCCAACATTTCCCGAGAGCTTCTTCCTAAATTTTCAACAAACTCTTTTTTTTTTAAATCTCTTTCTTCCTTGTCGTGAAGTAGTCTCTTTCCTCTTTTAGTTAATGCAATTAATCTCTCTGAGAATTAATTCCCAACAACAGTGTTTAATTTTTCTAACACATGTCGCAAATAAAATATCTTTTCAACCAAATCACAAATATTTCCTCTAAGATAATTACAAGATATTTATGCATTTAATAATTCATAATTCACATATTAATTTCCAATTAAATTTAATCTAATTATTTTAATCACAAGGATTAAATCACTTTACAAAATAAATTTAATTTAATTAATTAAATCAAATATAAAACTTCTAACAATATTAATCAAGATTAATTAAATATTCATTTAAAAACATTTTAAGCATTAATTTCCCAGAGAATATACCTTGCAAAATAAATAAATGACAAGGAAAACAGGGACAACATAACAACTCAAAAAAACCAAAAAAAGACTGACGACACACTGTGACTAGGGTTGTGGTTTGACAAGGAAATCTAGTTACTATCTCCCAATCAATTATACCATTGGGAAATGGACACGCTCAAACCTGTGAATCTAGGTGGAGTTGATGTCCTGTACTTGCAATCTTGTAATAAAACATATGTCGTACATGTATATAGATTATAAACAATCACATCGTGAAGAGAAAATCACGGAATTGCAAGGCACTCGCAAGCGAGTGATGCAATTTTGTTTCCCTTCACCAATATAGTGTCACGTCAAAACTGACAAAACTAAAACATCAATTAACTACAGATGAGCATATATCAATATCAACACAAATAGTCAACTATGTTAACCAGAAAGAATGTCATAAACAATAATCATCCATATAGTGTACCATCACATCTAACTATAAAAACCATCATCACTCCAATGTTAGTGATCAAATAACAACAACATAGTATCATGGTCTATCAAAGTAAAAGCACTATCTAAAAATATAAGAAAATTGGAGGGGTGCTACATCCTCCCCCCTAGGATCAAGCTTACTCCTAAAAGCCTTCGAACAAATAGGGATAGAGCTCCCTCATCCTAGTCACATCCTTCTAGGTAGCTGAAGTATCATCTCTAGGATCCCATTGGACCCTAACCTGCTCAATATCTCGATCCCTAAGGGTGAGTTTCATGTGCTATGTGATGGCCATGGGCTCCAAATCTAGCTACCCATCCTCTACCTATAAGGCATTCCAATCAAGGATGTGAGATATATCAGGGTGATAAGGCCTAAGTACTGAAACATGAAATATGTTGTGTATGCACAAGGGACTGCGTGGTAAAGCAAGATGGTACACTACTGGCCCAATCCTCTCAAGAATTTTGAATGGCCTGACAAAGTGAGGTGTGAGCTTAGATACCTTTCCATATCGGATTGGAATCTTTCGTGGACACATTCGCAAAAAGACTTGGTCACCTACTACAAACTGGCAATCCACCTGATGCACATCTACATACTTTTTCTGCCTATCTTGTGCAACAACCAAATGTTCCCTGATATGGATCACTTGTTTCTCCATCTCCTAAAGCATCTCTGGACCCAGTAGAACTCTATCCTCTAACTGATCCAAACTCAAAGAAATCTGACACGGTCGTCCATACAATGCCTAGAAAGGAGGCATACCAATCAAACTTTGATAACTATTATTATAAGCAAACTCCACTAAATGGAGATAGTCCACCCATCATGTCTGTTGGTCCATCACATACATGCATAACATATCCTTGCGGATTTGGTTGACCCTCTCAATCTTTCCATCTAGCTCAAGGTGATATGTTGAACTAAAGTTCAACTGTGTCCCCATGGCATGTTGCAATGACATCCAAAGAGCTGAGGTGAACACAAGATCCCTGTCAGAAATGATCCGACGAGGAATACTGTGAAACCTAACTATATCTCCCATGAACACTCTAGTAATGGATGAAGCATTATAGGATGAACGAATAGGCAAGAAGTGTACTACCTTTGTCAACCTATCCACTGTCACCATAATGGCATCATGTCATCATGAAGAATTGGGTAACCTAACAATGAAATCCAACGAGATTATATCCCATTTCCATTCTGGCACCAAATGTGGTTACAAAAGTCCTGCCAGATCTTGGTTTTCATCCTTCACTTGTTGACACTCCAAACACCATGACACAAAGTTAGTGATATCTTTCTTCATACCTATCCAGAAGCATAGCTATTGCAAATCAACATGCATCTTCTTCACTCCTGGATGAGCTGAATAGGGTGTCTGATGTGCCTCTGTCATAACCAAGGTACAAAGATCTCTAGAAGATGGAATATAAATGTGTCCCATGTGTCTCAACAAACCATCTGACTCTAGAGAATAACCTGAGAATCTACCCTCAAGAGTCTTGCATGTCTCTATCTTTGATCTCACCTCCTAATACCAACTGTCTGTAGAAAGTGTAGAAAGAATCTGACTCCTCAAATCCACACCAAGAGTC